>KV751320.1:1137968-1156358 GCA_001698575.1 Mola mola | reverse complement strand
AAACAAAAATGGCACATTTTCTCTGTTATCTTTAATTTATCCCCAGACAGAATTAATGGGATGTGATGGTCCACTGGGTTCTTGTCCTTCTAATTGTCACCTCTCTGGTTCCTCCTTCTTCAATCCAAACTGTGTATCATTTATTCTTCTGAGGGGGAAGCCTGGAGGAGCCCATTCAAGGAGAGATTCATTGGTCTAAGTTGCAGTAGGACAATAAGTCACAAAATAGATAAAGTACTGCAGGCCGGCAGGTTGACAATTCTTTTTGTAGTTTTTACGCAAGCGAGATTAAGTTTGCAACTAAAGAAATTTATTCATCAAGCAAAAGACAGCAATCCCCAAAGTCTCGGGGGGAAGCGTGTCTTCTATACCGAGCTGTCAAATAAATGATCACACATGAGCAGCCGCATTTACTTTTTTATTGGCAAAATAAATAGAAGATGTTAAGTCATTTTTACATACGCAAACACACACTTACGTGCGCACGTCCACACCGACACGCGTGTGCACCCAGCCATTCACACACATGTGGGCCGAGGTATTGCAATAAGGGAGAGACCCATCTGGTAGCGTGTGCAAGTGTAGCACTCAGCGGACCCTGATTTCATTATCTCAGCGTGTTCTCCCTGACCCGGAGAAAAGTGACATCTGATTTACCTCAAGATCAATTTGTATGTAAATCAGGAAGAAACCGGAGGGCAATAGAGGGGTGGCATGACAAAAGCTGTGTTTGAGTCTGTGAGCAGGTTTGCAAGTTTGGTCGGCACAGCGGACCCCACATGAGACACTAATGGAGCTCATTTAAGTAATAGGGCCCTTTGGTCCACAGGGCACAGTCTCTAAAGAGAGTCCTGCACAATCCACGCTGTCACATTGCATTTTACACCAGCTATTATTGTTATTGAACAATTTGTGTTATTTGCCATTTAATGTTGACATAATAGACCCTTTGCAAGGCCTCTGCACGTCAGTGCATTAGTAAAAATGACTGTTGTGCTCATCAAAGTGCAGAAATTGAAAGTGTTGTGACCTTCGAACAAACGTGGATGGTATCCCACAGAGGCCACATGCTATTCACCCCACTGTCCCGCCAGCTGGTGGTTGGAACTGCGAACCAACACTAAAGCTCTCCTGTGCTGCGGTAAAATATTACGGCCATATTGAGCGAACACCTTTTTATCTTTGGATGATGAATGCCTGTGCCTCACAGATATTTTGGTCAATTTCCTCCTCCTTCGTTCGAGAGCCAAGCAGGTTCCTCCTGAACTTTAATGGATCACATAAAGTGTCAGTCATTGCCTGGAGGCTTCTCCTCTTCTCCTCCAAATGCAGGCTGAGCTGCGTTATCTTATGTTTTCATTACTGGTCCGTACTGATGTGACGCTGTTGTGTGACAATATCTGACATTTAAGGGTTTGTTTTCTCCTTTTTTCATTCATTCATTGCTAAGATCAATACGATCTCATGCATGTCTCTGAAAACTCTTCAAACGCCTCAGGTAAAGATCAGAAGTGGTTCTTTTATTTGTGCATCTTTGATGGATATTCATACTGAGACCTGGGTTGTTTTTGACTGACACAGCGGGCACCCAGAAGATGCTAACTGCTGTAACTCGACAGGATTCTGTGTATGACTTGTGATATCATTATTTATCTGTTTTCATAAAGGTCATACTAATTTGGACGAAGGAACGCTCATCAGCTTCTTACAGCTCAACCAGATCAAAAATCTAACAAATTATGACCGGCTTACAAATTTCACTTCTTTATTTTCTACCCTCTTACACCTGCACATGTGCATGCACACACACACACACACGCGCACACACACACACACACACACACACACACACACACACACACACACACACACACACACACATATCAACCTTCAAATTGTCATATCAAATGTGGGCACAGGACTGTCCCACAAAATTGCATCTATAAATTATGTTGAAGGTAGTTTCATTTTATCTTGCAAAGCGAAATGGTCTTGCAGGCCAATCAAAGTCTGCCAATCCCAGGGACACACTCATATAAAAGCTCTTTCTATTATTAAATGGCTATATCAACTCTGGCTGACAGTGACAGTTTAGACGACAATGGCTGCATTACTCACAAACCGCTGGTAATGTCTAAGTGAGGGAGAGTTGATCTGCTGTCATTTCTGGGGTTTTTCAGACTGGATTTCGGCTTGTTTTAGTAACCCAGCTTCCATAGTCACCTCTGCCAAGCAGGATATGTTTTTGGTTGCATTGGTTAACGTGTTTGATTGTGAGTAGGATTATTCAAATACTGCTATATTTCAACAAAATTTGACGGGAGGATGGGGACTGGATCTGGAAAAAAAGGCTGTATTCAGGACTTGTATTTATGTTTTGTTTTGTTTTGTTGACATGACTGTGAAGGTAGAACAACACCCAGAAAGTAACAAACACTACAGGTATTTTGTTTTATCTGAGAAACCCTGTAGCTGCTCACCGTCCTGGAAATCTAACAGCACTGGTCACTGGAGTGGTATAATAAGGAGACATAATAAAAAGCTGATGCTTTCAGTGAAAGGGTCTCATCACCACTGCCAAAAAGGTCATGCCTTTGCCGGTATTAGTGTGTTTTGGTAGAAATACTTCTGGTATACACCTTTATATGCTCTTATTATCGTACTTCCTGTAAGTTCAGAAGTTTATTTTGAAAGGGCCCCCATGCAGGTAATGAAACGGAAAATGACAGTAAAAACAAGGTAAAATGATGCAAAATGCAATGCAAACAAGGAGATAAAGGGGTGATAAAAGCCAAAATGGGAGAGCAGTAAACTGAGTTTTGCTTGAAGAGTGGCAGCAAGGTATGTTTCACGGTATAGCGCATTTATATCAATGTAACAGTTTTCAAAAAGTATTTTGGTAACTTTTCAGTGGCGGTGAGTTTGTTTGGTAGGCTAGTAAAGTGAGCTAATGGTTGTTTTGTGTCTGTTGTTGTTTCTGCTCAGCTGTTAGGTTGGTCTTTGATTACACTACGGGGTGGATTTCAGTGAAACTCGGTGGGGGAATGGAGAATGGGCTGAGGAAGTGTTTTTCAACCTAAGCCTTATTTCCTTGGTCTTTTAGGCTCTAAAATTTTCCAAAATGCATTTTTGACAGTTAGTTTGGGATGGAGCTCAGTCGCCAGGATCACTTAGCTTGACAAATTAGACATTACTATTCAAATTAGTTTTTTTTTCTTTTATAAACATTGCCAAAACAGTTCTAAAAACAGTGCCTATTTGACAATTTACTGGACGTGTTACTGGAAGTAGAGAAAGGTAGGAAAAACACAGACTGTACAACTATTGTTTTTATACAGTATGTTTACAGCTACAGGTGTTTCACTGTAGTTATCTACTCCATGTTACAAGACATGTTTAATACATTTGAAAATTGATGGCAGCAAGAAGAAAAATGATTTATTTCATTTTGACTTGGCCTGTGCCATTGTATTGTACAGCCCTGTCAAGCTACAGTATATGATCCTGGTGACTGAACTCATGCTGGAGTAATTTCTGCATTTGATTTGGTTCTTCTCAAAGGTTTCCGATGCGTGTCTGCTTCATTTAAATATCTGCTGTACACCTTGGATGTTGGCGTTTGGCTAGAGCTGCACTATACACAATCTCAGGCCGTAAATGAAGCACCCGCCCTCTCCCACCGCTGTAATAGGCTGTTCCTTAGAGCTTTATGGAATACGGGCATGGTGGACCGTGTCCTCCTCAGGCCATTTAACTCCTGAGGTACCACTCACTCTCGTCGGCCCGGGGGATCTGTCAGAGCTCCATGGCTGCCCTCAGCTGAAATGAGTGCTGTAGCACACACACTAACACAGAAAGGGCCGATGACGACCTATTTCACTTTATACCATCCATAAATTACTCTATTAACATCTCCATATGGAACCAGTAAAGACAGAGGGTTCAACACCCACACCTTAGGTCTGAGGGCGTTCAAGTTTTTGAAGTGGTTCTACCTGGTGTAGATTCTCTCTCCAGTTTATTGTCTGTGACTGTTTGGCAGAGAGAATGGACCCTGTGTGGTATATTAAATAGAAAGAAAATAAAAAAGAAATCAGCAGAAAGGGCTCTTGTCTGGTGTGATAAAATGAAAGTCACACACTGTTCTTTTATTGCGAGACGGATTGGTAGTGAGATGAAATAGGTTTTTAGAAGTGAGGCAAAGTGCGACGATCAGTATCAATACACAGAACAAACACTTGAGAGTGGTTACAGTGGAAGAAATAGGTGCAAGTCCAATTATGGGATATGTTTGAATGACAAAGATTAACAAAGAAAAGAATGTAAACATACTTTTTGAAATCATTTTCGATCAGGCACAGAGGGAAAATGTGCATTTCCAGATCTCTGCCTCACAATAATAGCCAGTCGGTCTTTAGTATTTTCAACCTTAAGCTGTCCAGCATGCCGCAGTTATTTCCATTTTTGATTCATCTTGTACGAAAGTGTGGCACTTAAAGAAGCGATCTACTTAAGTTAAAACAAAGAAGAACAAAGGGGAGGAGTAAAAGCAGAGACAGCATATACATTTTGCTCCTTGACACAGAATTAATCTCTCAAACTGTTTTGACAAGTGACCCTGTGGGGGGCTGCTAATGTTATGGCAAGGGACCCTATTTAAGTATCCCACATCTCCGCTTTTTTTCCTCTCCCCCTCTCTCTGCAAACTGAGTGATCTAATTATTGCATGTTAAATGGGCATCTGGTAAATGGTGCATATAATGATGCGCTTCCAGAGAATTAAGTGCCTGCCTGCCCTGCTGCTGGGGCTAACGCACAAATTGGCCTTCTTCTGTTCTCTCCTCCTTTTCTTTGCCTCCTCCTGCCTATCCCTCATTTGAGTTCCGGGGGCAACCTCTCACTGAGACATGCCTCAGGTCCTCCCTGGATTAATGACGGCAGACTGAGGTGAGTTTCATTCTTGTTCCTGTGACTGGGAGAAAAACACAACAGAATGCAAGAAATTAGTGATGAAATCCAACATAAAGGTGTGTTATCAGTTATTTTGAAATACTAGGTTAATAAGCCAAATGCATTGGATTCTGTGACATATTGTACCAAGGATTTTGAACATCTTAAATGACGAAGACAGAGATTATTCAGATTTTTCTGGTCCCCAACTGAATTGCTGCAGAAGAACCACTGTGAGAACCGATCTTCTCAGCAGGCCATGTCTTCCCCCATCTTGGCCGGGTTGTGTAAATATCAGCGGCGAGAGCATCATTTCTGCTCTGTTGCAGTAAAGCTTCTGCTACGTCGCTGACATTTATCGATATGAGAGGCTGCCCAGGACTGCCTGTTCAAATGTCGTAGCACACGGGATCATTATCCGAACCCTGGGGATGAGGCTTAAGGGCCCGATCTGTGAATCTGTGACTCAAACATAAATAAAGGGGTCCCTACACTCAAAATCCCAGTATATTTTCACTTGGTAAGTTTGGCACCAGATAAATGGGCACACAGCTTTCGGAGCTCATGATAATCGGCGAGCAGGTGTGCTGTGCTGCAGCGTTGTGTGAAGACACGCTTTGTCCTTTTCATGTAGATTCATAATTCATCTTTGTTCCTTCGGGAGGTGCTATTTTACCCATCACTGTACGGTGCAGCTCAGAATTTCACCCCACCACCCTCTCTTACCCACAGCACAGGCAGACGGTCAGAAAAAAAACAAGAAAACCTTGAACAACAGTGTTTAGAAATATACATTTAATTCCCTCTTCTCTGTATTTTTTCCATAATAAAAAGTTAGTGTTTCCTCGCGTCTGAAACGCTCAGCCTCAGTTTTTTCAGAATAAAACTAAATCACATGACCTTGGTCTTTGTGATTGATGACGGACTCAGGGATATTGCCTTCATGTCTCATTAACAGTCACAACCATTCGTCATGCGCCCTATGCTCAAATCAGACATCGTTAACTATGACAAGATTAGAGGATAAAGAGGCTTCTGTAATGATATTTAAGGACATGCATTAACATGTATTTAACAAAGAATGTGTTTTCAGAATATGTGTGCGACTGTATGACATGTGTAGAGGGACGGTACATAGGCATATTTTATTTTTATTCTTATTACATTTGCTCTTCATGACCATTAAATTCAAAAAAACGTGTGAATAGCTCAAGTAAATAAAATGAGCAATGATTTACTATAAATGAGAGTTTCTTATACAGTATATCAGTAAATTCCAGCACTTACAAACTCTTTACTGTGCTTATGGCAGATGGGCAATAAAAGCTCCCATTAAACACTAAGCATACTATAATGTTTCACAGATCTGTGGCTTAACCCCAATAATTACGATTTCTTATTTACACAAACTTGATATAATTACTGTATTGAAACAACACGTGAACCGACTGAAGAAAAACCAAAAATATTAAGTAAAGCAATATTATCTATTGTTATTTTTGAGCAATAAATGCAGGACTGATTTTTGAACAAAATCAAAAGCCGGGAGAGAGGGCCTGAGTCGCCTCCGCCTTGTGCCATGTCTGGCCCGGTTGGTGGGCCCTGGGAAACGAGTGAGGCCGAGGAGCGGCAGACGTGAGCTGTACACTCCAGTGCCTCTGCATGCTGAGGGCAGCTGACACACGCTGGTATTAAGACAAACGCATCAACGGTCCAAAGTTACAGAGGGGCGATGCCGCTTCAAGAACCTGCCTGTCCTCGCTTCATGTCTCACCTGTCTCCAGCGTGCGCAGCCAAGTCTCTTGGCAGCTCAAAACGCTTCCATGTGAACATGCGTTGGTGCACGAAGACAAAAGGATCTCAAATGTGCACACAAGCAGACAGGAAGCCCAACACACACACATTAGAAAACGAAGGACAGGCACAAATCAAGCCTATCTGTGAGTCTGTTAGTCATGGTCCAAGAGAACTGTTGTCCCGGCCACATGTTCTAACCACACGTATTGACCATGTCCGTTGACCTGAAGTGCTGCTTGCTTGAGGTTCAATGGCTGTGCCGCCACACTGGAATGGATTAGCAGACAGCAGGCCTAACAGCTTGGCTTGGTGCTACCCTGCATGGCTGCCATCCTGCCTTGAGCGCTGCAGATGCCACCTCACTAGTGGGCGCTGGGAATGTGTTGTGAGAGGTGGCGACACTTTCACTAGCGCAGCTTTAGAAATTCTCACTGCTTACAACCACCTTGAATGAGATGTTTGATGAAACTGTCCAGCTACTGTACAGTTAAAGGAACAAAGGGAGAGTGGACATTTCTGTGAAACTTTTACTACGTCACAGTTCCGGTATGCCGCTGCAAGAAGCCTTTGAGCATTTTTTACTTGTCCAGTAGGTATTACACGGGTATCATAACCCAGCAGGGAAGGTGTTACGGAAGAATTCGCAGCTCAAGGTCGCACAGGTTTACAGCACACACAACAATAACCGGTGACAAACAAACAAGTCTGACATGGAAACCGATGCTCCGCTCCCTCCTTTCATGGTTCCTCGTGGGAGTCTGCATGTGTGCACGCGCGACCGGTAAAGATGCCTTAGCTGTGAAGGTCACCTTCAATGGCTTCGCCAGGTTTTTTACCTGCATTCCACGAGCGAACATGAAATCCATCACCTGGCACCACCATGGTAATAGACTCATTTTTTTCCGGGCTCTGGTTGTCGGGGAGATTCACAAGGGACACAGGTGTACGGTGGTTCCCGCGCAGTGAATAATTGTCCCTGTGCCAGGACGGGGACTCGGAGGTCATCGGGACCAATGACGGAGAGGACGCCCCTGAGCCTGGACCCGCTACGTCTTTGTGAATGGGAGGTGGAGACGAGAGGGCGTGGGGTGATGAGGCTGAAGGAGACAGGCTCATCGGCAAAGTTAGTGAGGAGGGAGAAAGAGAAGTGGAGTAAATGAGGAATGGATGGGTTTGAGGAACATGCTGTGTAGGAGGGAAGAGAAAAGACGCCAGAATGTTTTGGCAGGTTGTCGTGATCCTCATGATTTCACCTCTTTGATTGTTAAAGTAAGTCCCAGTGTTGTTGAATTTTTAATAGTTTAATTTGGCGTACTTTAATTTGTCTGTTTAAAGACAGAAGAAAACTCACTTACCAAACAGGATCACTTTATAACTGCCACCTTTGAAAAACAGAAAACCTCATCCATCCTTTTATTTAGCACATGACGCTAATTTGCGAAAGTTAGCATCCGCAGAATGAAAACTTTTATCATTTTAATTAGTCTCTGTTTCCCAGTTATTTTAACCATCAGGATCTGATATTCAGAGGAAATGGTTCCTTGGAGGAACAAATTCAGATGAGAAATATAAAATATAATTATAAAGTCAAGTATTAAAGGAGCATTTCATCGAACAAAAATATAACAGCATAAACATGATGCTTTTTCTACACCCCTGTACATCTACATCCCAACAGTATAAAGCATTTAGAAAAAAAAGGAAAAAAGAAAAAAGAAAATTTGCAGCCAGTTTGAAAGTAGAGAGTCAACAGTGTGATTTTCCCTGCTCAACCACGGAGCGGATATTACCCGATGTGTTGTGGATATTAATGCGAAGTCTGGTCCTACAGTGTATTTACCCACAGGCCATCTACACATGTGATGTTTGAGCTCCGGGGCCAGGCGGAAATCTGTGCATGGCAGCAGATCTGAAAACGATGTTAGTTCCATGGTGCGCTCCTGCTGTTCACATATCACACAGACATACCTTGTCCTTCCTTTCATTTCCTTTCTGCCCTTTGTTTCACCGTCTCTAATAATAAAGTTGAAAGAGGGTGACTTTTTCATCTGTAATTAGTTTCATTTATTTTATCCCCTTTTTATCTTTTCTGACTGGTTTTAATCATTTTACTAAGCACTTTGTAACATTGTGGCGCATCATTTTATGCAGATATACAGTGTATAGGAACTGCTGAAATATAATGGCAGCGATCTTCCAAAATTTGCTTGAGAACAGGGTTGCCCCTCTTGATTTAAAACCCACAATAAAACCTGTGATTAACTGCACTCCTGAACTTGTCTGGATTTTAAGTATTCCGCGACTGTTAATCAGTCTAAGAGCCAAATAAAGAGCTTCTCCTCCTTGTTGATCTACACCTTGTGCTCCTGTTCCCAAACTTGTTATAAACTAATTTGTTGTCCTGGGTCTAAATCTCCCTCTGAGTATTTTGTAATATGCAGTTGCTGGAGGCTTTTTCTTTTTCAAATTTTTTTTTGTTGTTGTTTTTTTTTAGTAACCAGGAATTTTCTCTGCTAGATTAAAATACCAGGTACATTCCTCAGTATCTTATTCTCACCCTGCGTTATACAACTTGTCGCCCTAGGAAACTGAAACATCCCAGGACCCGGGCACATAGCTGCTTTTGCTAAGGAATTTGCCTTGTCAGGTCTGGTGTTGGACATGATAGTGAAGTGTTATTAGAGAACGCTGAGGCTCAGAGGAAGACCGTAATTCTCATCTTGATATAAAGGAGAAGCCACACCTGGTTAATCCTGAACCAGAAGTCTTTTTGTTGCAAATTGTGAGTCAGATCCAAGTCCTTCAGGTTTTTGAATATTTATGATTTAAAGAACCCAGGTGTTGCACATTTCCCTTTTGAAGCTGTGCTAACAGTGTTTTTTATAGGTGAGACCCAAGTCTTTCAATACAAGGGTTTAATAAGTAAATGTCTAAGCTGTGTGGTTGTGCCAGGCCTGTTTGTTTAATTTTTAGTCATTGTTACAGTATTTTACAGCAGAGAAGTTAAAAATTTAGCACTTTGTTTTTTGTAGCATGCAGTATACCACCCTACAAGGATATGTCCTAGAACTTTATCATTTTACAGATCTACTCAAGCAAACTGCTAGGAAGTCCTGGTAAAAAGATATTTACATAGAAAATGACATGTGTGTCAAATCAAAAAGTGTTGGCTCCTTCTGAATTGATCATTTTTCACATGTTCTGTGAAGATTTCATCCAATGAGTTGGCCTTCAACATTCCTCCTATAAGATTTGGTATCCATGCAGAACAGTGATATGACGTATTCAGTCACCATAGGTTCAGTTGCAATATGCTCAAAAGCATATAACTAAATGCTGTTGCATTATTGAGATATTCACTCAATAACAATAAATCAGATAACATTTAATTCAATTTCCATGGTGCTTTTGTTAATAATGGTTGAAATGAAGCAGAACAGTTTTTATAGTGATCTATATTAAACGTCCAGCTGTTTGTATGATGCCCAGCAATCATGTGCACAGATGTGTTCTGACACACATTTGGTTCTTCTTCCGTGCAGAGCTGCTGGAGGGACCCCACACTGTGACGGCGCGTGAAGAGCGCCATCTTCGCTCATCGCTTCCACTAAGCCACCAGCTGTAGAAATGAGTGAGGCAGGCTTTGTCACACTGGGGTTATTCCACAAGATTCAGCCAACGCCAAGCTGATGGCAATGAAAGCGCTTTCATTGAAGAGAAGGATGCTGAGCTGCTGCTCGTAGGATATGCAGCTCACATGGGACAGACAGAACGGGCACCCTTACAGTGCCTGATCCTGACTGTGGCTTTATCACATTTGGCCACAAAAGCCGATTAGTGGATTTCACCCCAGTCTGGTGGAGCAGGGACAGCGCGGCGGTCTTAGCCCTGCTCCCCAAAGAACTTTCCTGGAGGAATCCAAAGACCCAGCATTCTGTGAGGGAATGAAAACATGTGTAGGATCAGGGAGAAACCATGAGTGAGGGAAGCAAATCATTCCAACATAACGGATGGAAGTATTATTCATTTAAGGAGTTCACTCACAACTGTCAGAATTGATTCCTGAAAACTTATCTAATTTTAAGTTGTGCAGACATATTGTTACACGTGTTACTACATTATTATGCATTCTTCTTGTCATTTATGTTTTCGAAACATTATTTTACCTCTTTCCACGCAGTCGCCTGCCACTATACATTAAAACATTTTGTGATTTAGAAGTTGCAGGTCATCACAGTGAACATGGGAATTACCTATTGTTACAGGATGTAATATTACAGGATTTCATTAAATCTACAGCTTTCAACAGTAATTTTAAACAATATTAAATGATACTCCCCGTGATGGAATCCCTGTCTCAAGCTAGTTTCATGTTTCTTGAATCGGATTTTAAATTTCTAATGCAAACCAGAGCAAAACATGACAACATCTTGGAAAATGATCAACAATTATATGAAGCATATGCAGCATATGCAGCATATGCGTCTCATAGTAAATGCATTCCAAAGCCTTCAAGATCCCGAGCCATTTCCTCATCAGCAGCGTGGAAACCGCTCGCACGCAGACTTACTGCCCAACTGGCGCCGATCGGAAATGATAGAATTCATGAGTAAGCTTTGCAAAAGAGAGGTCATAAAACACCGTAATGGTTGTATGATAACAGTTTGTGTCTCCAAAAATACGTTGGCTTATGTCTGCTCCTTGGCTCCAAACTCCCTTCAAATGATGTGTTTGCAGGCATTTTCTGCTCCTGCACTGCACTTTTGCCTTATAATGAAAATGTGAGTTGTTTATTACTAAATATTATTGCGCTTATATGGTCTGTCCTTGTTTGAGCTGTCCCTCTGTAATGGAGCCGCTTAATCGTGGCTGTGTCTTTGCGTGAACATGGCAAACAAAACATTTCAACAGACCCCCTCAAATCATTTTCTGAAATGCATATCTGGGAAGGGAAAATTATCCAACTAGTGTTGTAGAGAAAGGTCAGACGTATCGCTCTGTCGCCCCTATTTTGCATAGTTTGTGAATCGAAGGAAATGATGCAGGGTGCATGATTAGTTCTGGGTGGTCTTATGTGTTGTGTTAATCCCAAGACCTGCGTTTGCCCTGCATTTTTTAATAGTAATTAAAAAAAGATAATTTTCTGACTTTACAAAGCTGTATTCCCATCTGTTTGTGCTCCCCAAAGAACACCATTAATTGATAAATCCAATAAACACATTAGCTATTCAGACAACAATGGCCGAGCTCATCAGCATAAAAAAGCAATAGGGATATATTTTACTCCAGATTTGTTTTTTTTGGTTTTTTTTTTTTTTGGACAACAATGGCCGAGCTCATCAGCATAAAAAAGCAATAGGGATATATTTTACTCCAGATTTGTTTTTTTTTTGTTTTTTTTTTTTGGTTGTTTGTTATTAATGGAATATATATTTGTTTTTATTGTCCGGGCTGGGCACATAAACATTACATTTTTTAGTAAACATTCAAATCAAAGAAGATAGATTTCTTCAATACATTTTTTTCCATTGAATTTCGTTCTTGACTCTCTTGTAAAAATAACTCATGCATTAAATCATTGTTATTGTTGCGATATTACAGAATATTATTATTCCAGGGATTAAAAGCATGTCAGGACTTTCAGGATCAACACTCATCTTTTGCACGCCAACCATGCGGACACATCTTTAAGGCGCTTCCCGTACTCAACTCTTCTGCCAACAAGTAGACTTTCAGCGGGTCTTGCGAGCATCACTTATGGTTTCACTCCACTCATCTGCATGTCACATCACTGCCATGTAAATAATACCATCTGTTTTCCTCCTCCTGCTCCGGGAACGAGAGGCTATATAGTGCCGCTGCCAGAGCAGAGTGGAAAATCTCAGTAATGCCCCCTTTATTGAAATAACAGAAAGCACCCACAGTGAGACGGATCATCAAAGTCACATAATGTGACGTGCACTAAGATTGAATCCCCTCACACTGATGACTATATGAAATGGTTACACAATCTTTGCTGATTCATAATTGTTTTACTTGAGGTACAGGCAAGTGAAACAACTTATAAAGACTAGTCTTCATCTTGGGAATGGTTTCTGAAAAATATATTCTTAAATTCCTGGCTTTTTCCAGGGCTCACACTCGCTATACAGTAATTAGCAAACCCACTGACTGAACAAAGCAGAGCGAATCTGCTGATGAAGACTGTGAGATGTGGTTAAAAGCTTTGAAAAAATGGCACTAAATGGCCCTTGAGCCAAGACAATGCTGTGATAAATGGGTACTGTCTCTGTTAGTGACAATGAGAGTATTATTTTTAGCCATGCTTTAGTGCTGGAAAAGTCTCGGTCTTTTGTAGTTTTTGGTTCAACACTATTGCTGAGCATTAATAATATAGAGGACGAATCCTGCAGATTTTGGTGATCCCGCGGCTTTTCCTTTAGAGCCAAAGTGAGGCTGTGGTTTAAATTGCAATATTTCGACAACCATTCAACTGTGTGCTTGCAGTGTCCCTCATATACTGTATTCAGGGTCATCTTAAGAAAAAAAAAATCTTCTGCTTTTATTTTTACGTCCTCAAGCTCAATCCACAGGTTTCTGAATCTTCACTTCAGATAACTTAACTTAATGGATTCACTTCCTTTTATATTCGAACATGCAGGTGCCGGGAGGATGTATTTTAATGACTTTGTCTTGTTATTTTTGTGATCAAAACATAGCAAATTATTGCATATTGTACTGAGAGATGCATCTACAATCATCTGAAGCTCGATATCAGCAACATCAAACATCTTCCGGTGGAGAATAATGCTTCAAGTATCCATGTTCCTGCAAAGACGCTAGTGATCCTAATGTTTTAGATGCAATCTCCACTTCCAACAGTGCTTACAAAATGTTGTAGCTAGTCAATATTGTGCAATGAAATTGATTTGGTCGTAATGACCATATGAATTCTTGTGTTACGACTGACATTTGTTTAATTGGTCATGGTCACCTCTGACCTCTTATCACTAACATCTAATCTGTTTATCCTCAAGTCAAAGGGGACTTTCGTGCCAAATTTTCGAAGAAATTACCTTAAAATCAGATATAATATTCCCCAGAATTGTATGGACATGACGTCAAAGTGACCTTGATCTTTGAACTCTGATCACCAAAAGCGAATCAGTTCACCGAGTCTAACTGAACAATTGTGGCACATTTGGAGAAATCCCCTTGAGGTTTTCCTTAGATATCACATATCTAGAAGAATTGGATGGACGAATGGAGGAACAACCCATAAACATAATGCCTCCGGTTGTGGCTATGGCCACACCGGTGCCATATTGATATTCGGATCAGGTATAAAGTATGTGCAAATTGATGAGCGTGCAAGGAAAGCGCATCATTTTTTATCACCGAGATATTTTCCATAAAGTTATAAACAGGTCTGTAGCTTTTAAAGCTTTTATCTGTATATGAATCACATTTATTCAGTAAATAGTGAGCGCTGTGGACTACAGTATGACCATGTGTTTGTGATTTGGAGGCACTAACTAATCCATATTTGTTTTAGTATTGATTTTTTTCCTACTTTTTCATCTTCTAAAGCGATTTACTGCACTTTAAATGCATTTATAGAGCCCGGTGGGCAGCACATAACAATGCATCATGTGACAAATGCTCAGCGTTTTGTCGTTAACTGGAAATAAACAGTTGCACTTTTTCAAATTCAGATACAGTTAGAGGCATGAATAATTCCCAGCACTGATGCAGATACAATCATGGAGGCCACCGAGGGTTTCACCACTGACGTGCCCTTGAATCTGTGCAAGAAAACACGAGTCTATGGCTTTAAATAATAATTTTTGTTAAATTTTCAGTGCCACAAGTAAACCGGTTGACCTTAATCTGACTCAAAGATCAGCCAAGTCTTGCACATTTCACTGTGGAATATCTGTTATCAAGATTTGATCTTATCTAAAGTTTTTTTTTCCTTCGAAAAGCCCCATTAAATACCTTTAATTTGTTTAATGAACTCATAGATATCTTTTTATTTCCCATCCGACATCAGAATAAACAAGATAAGCTGGTAGCTCTTACTTACTCACAGCCACATTTTGCGGAAAAACATATTCTTGTTTGGTTGAGACTTGTGTTGCAAAATGGCGATAATGCATTAAAAAATAGGATGTTAATATATGAAAAATGTCAGTATGACATGAAAGTATCTATTATAGAAACATCCTTCTGTGTTCAAAGGCTTTCTGGTCCAGTGTCAGGTTGCTGACACTTTCTGCCATGTCACCTCCAACAGATCATTTCAATGCCACAGAATTAACTTTTCATGCTCGGTGACCTCACTCACTGCTTTGGTTGTGTTTGCGTGTGAGATCATGCGTTAAAGGTTTTCTCAGGTGATATGAATAGAGATAAAATTCCACTGTATCGCTTTTATTTTTACTTTACTACACATTTTCAAGAAAATATTCCAGTCCTTCCTCTCTAAATCTAATCTGCCATTCAAACACATGGCCCCTAATTGATTCCCTCTTCCTCGCTGGTTCCTATATCAGGGCGACTGTCAGCATGGGAGATGGGATGTATTGAGAGCTACATTGCTGCTTCAGCAGATCTGATGGATTGCACAGACTGTATCATCTTTTCCCGTGCAGACGTGCAGAAGAATACAACGTCTTTGTCAAGGAACTTTTTGTCACACTGGCCAATATTGTGTTGTTCGCAGAATAGCTTATTGGATCTAGTATTTCAATCTTGCGTTCATGTTGTCCCATCTGTGCTGCAGCCTGCAGCTGAAACCATCTTGTTTTTTCATACATTGTTTACTGTGAAGAGGTTTTTTTAATACTCTGCACAACCACAAAGGCAGCATCGTTGAAGTAATTACTAATATTAATTTTCACTTTCATTTGAAGTTCAGCTACATAAATTGGGATTTTGTTATCAGCATCAACATGCCCTGAAAATGTTATTTTGCATCACTATCATCTTCATAAAGCTTTTGAATGATTGAATTTGAGTTTTTTTTTTTTCAGATGCATGTGTAGCTTCTTGCCATGTGTATTACATAGATTTTGCATACATACGTGACTGATTCTATTTATTTACATGCTTAGGCAGCTTATTCAAAACATGTTGATGCATGAAGAAACAACTGCCTAAATTGCTTTCCTCTAGAAAATTCAATTAAATTAAAACATCTAAATTGGGGAGATTTGAGGATCTTTAGAACGAACTGCCATCACAGTTAATCTTCCCTTCAAAGCACAAACACACTGCACCATCTAATATGGTTTCCTAAATGAGAAAATAAGTAGTAATAAATAAACAGAAATGTTGGATTGATTAATGTTTGGAAGGAAACTTGCTGCAGAACAGTAACAGGAAGACAAAAAGTCCCTCCCTCAACATCCTGAAATTAGCGTAATGTTCTTCTGTTTCATTTTGTATCTCCTTTAATATTTTGTGGACAGCTGAGCCATCAGCTCCTGTTTCCGAGCCCTCACACTGCATCCCATGCACTGCAGACGTAGTGAGGGTCTGCAGATGTGAAACTACAGCAGAAACAATACAGCAAAGTTTCTATGCATTGTGCCATGAATGCTCCCATCCTTTCTGTGAGCGATAGAGTGATAAGCAACTTCAGAAAGCTTTGCTGTAAGGCCCTGTTGGCAGTACATAAATTAGCAGTAGAACGCAGTGTTCACTATAGGATATTATGCAGAGAGGGCGTCATGGGCTGTCTCTGCCGCCACTGCAGCAGCATTACTGTGATTAATGCTGCGTTTCACTCATCCCAAAGAAGGAAAGTCCTAAAACTGCCTCTTGCCCTTCCGCTGATGCCCCAGCCAGTTTGACCTAATTGTGGCTCATCTCAAGCCAGAAAACTGCTCACCGAGACAGTTATTAACTGTCCCATTCCCCTTGTCATGAAATTGCAATTGGATCAGAGCATTTAATGTTTAATACTTCTATAAATTTGACAGCGTGTGTCCTGTTCGGCTGGGCGCTGAGCCTGGCCAAGCATTTCCACTGTCTCTGACTGTGACATACAACCAGCCCTGTATTGTAAGCCCTCGCCGTGTCTGGTAAGGAGGGGCCAGTGCATCTATTACTGCGTGATGCGGTGGGCTTCCTCTGTCTTAACGACCTCAATCATAACGAGCAAAGTCACTGAGTTATTAAAACTGTGAATATACACTGAACCTTTGAGAGACTTTTAGGTTATTTAAAGGTTCTGCTATTGTTTTTCCTTATTTTAATCCATGTTATTAGAGTGTTTACTCTCATACATCACTCCAAATGCGTGGAAATGAACAATCTGTTTAATTATTATAAGGACACTATTTAGGATATAATGTGAAACTCAACTAATATCTGTTTTTCCAGCCAGTTGCATTTTCTGATGTCTTCCACTTCATCAAATATGAAAAGACAAACAAATTTAAGTACATCTGTAAACCTCAAGGTGGCAGCCCCGCCACTGCCTTGCTTCCCACTGAGAGCATCTCATAGAACTCAAATCTGCCCAGACTCACTGAATCTCAATACACGTCCCAACCAGTGTTACTTTCCCATTTAGAGCAACAGGGTGGACATTACACTGGAAAAGATGTAGCCTCCACCGCTCTACACCGGAAATAAGTGGTCAAGTTGAACGACTTTATTTATGAACCCTTTGCTCCCCGCATTCGAGTTCTCTGCAACGCAGTGCTCTCGGGCCAAACACATGGCATGTCCCAGTCTGTGGCCAAATGCGGTCCAGCTGCCTGTTGTCTCCTTCGCTGCTGTAAGAAGTTAATGAAAGGGCCCAGCGCTCATGATGAACAACCGGTGCTGAAATAATGTAATCAGGTCTTGAAGCTTTAAAGGACTGTTTTCTAGCACGGAAAGTTGGTGTTTCCAACATAAGAGCCGGAAATGCGCACAAACTCACCAAAGAGCGCTTTACCTGGTTTTGTTTATTAGATATACTATGTGTAACTTGTGAGAGTTTCAATATTTCCATACTCATCCTGCCATTTTTTTATTCCACCAATGACACCAAATCACAGCTCTACAATCTAAGAGACCTGACCCCCCCCCCACCCAGAAAGCAAAAGCTGGTGTCTCATCTCAATATTCAGTAGGGTCAGACTGCCAAAAAAAACAAGAACACACACAATGTGCCATCTGGTAAATCATAGTCCTCTCATCAACTCTTTTCAAGCTGGAGTCTTTCAACAAATGACATCAGTGCCCTCCTTTGACTGGAGGGTAAGCTCTTACAGTGATATTGGACAGACTGTAAAATAGATAAGTCAATAGAATAGAGGATTGGTACAATATTTTTCTCAATTATTCATTAGTTGTCAGCTTTGTATCGCTCTCATTCGTAGAAATACAGGGATGGAACTTCATTAAATACTCTCCCAGGAAACAACCAAAAAAATATTGAACATTTCGAAAGAGCAGCCGAACACGAGGCCGATATTCCTGCAGGAGAAACTTGTGTTTGCCGAAGTGTGAAAAAAAAAAGGGTAATCACAGAAATGCTTGGCTTCACTCCAGTGCTCGGATATCCAAAAGGAGACCAGTGTCTGTTAGCTGGCCACCATCCTAGATTCCTCTGTTCTTGTTTTAGGGTTGGGATATTTAAACATG
>KV751320.1:1117465-1137839 GCA_001698575.1 Mola mola | reverse complement strand
AGGACTGGACAAATGAGCAAAGGAAGTCTTCAGCTCATGAGCATCCGTGAGCTGGAAAAAGGAGGAGTACAGTGGATGCAGCTGATTTAAATTTAAAGCTTTTAACTGCCTGTTTTCGATTCCTGTTACTGGAGATTTGTACCTGTTTGTGTTGCTAGCCCCGTATGATCCTCTAAGATTTGAAATTCATGTGCCGTCTCAATCGTCAATCATACTGACAGCTGGAAAGGGAGCTCCAGCTGCCATGGAGGCCAAACGCTGTATAGTTATGACTCAAAATATTGCTTAAATTATAATTAAGAGTCAGCTTACAAAGAGGACCAGCTGAATTACAGGATAATGGGAAATGCTTTTTTTTTTTGCGAAACATTCCGATTTCAGTTGTAGAACAGAATAGAATTCCCCTAAACAAGATCTTGTACACGAAAGCACACACGTACATAAAATATGGCCACTTGATTCCAAACCTTTGTAGCTGTCACTCTCTGATGAGCCCTGGTGGTCTCCACGTGCTCTGACATGAAATGTAAAGAATTCAGGGATCATAACACAAAACACAACCCTGTGCTTCAACAGTGGAGCTCTGCAGACGTCCTCTGCTGCCGGGCCTCGTTATCGCAGCACAGAAAGCCGTGGCACTGAATTTAAATGTCTTTACTCTTCCCTGCAAAAAAGTAACACAAAATGATTGATAGAAAGTGTCACAAAAGTACGGTGTATGTATTTATTTCAGTTTAAAATGGTGAAGAAAGCAAAACATGAACTCACTCACTTTTCTGAATAATCTTGTGAAAAAGTTTTTTGCCGTCAAAAAACCCCCATTATATCTAGTGCTCTGCATAACTCTGCATAACTACCTAAATAACCAGGCTGTTAAGTGACTAAATAGCTCCTTTCAAAGTTTCTGGACTAACTTATACAGGTCCACCTTTCGGACAGAAATCTTTTTCTGTGTACGGCATCAGTGTGTTTTTAACCACAGAACTTTAAAATGATCCTGACTAAACTTAAACTAATCATCTTTTAAAGGGCATCTCCACCAACCACTGGCCGACATGTCAATTTTGCAGGGTCACATCCATTTATCTATGACTATATAGACTGACCGAGCCGAAGATCGGCCGTCGGGAACATCAGGAACATCTGTAAGCCTCCGTCGCCCTAGGTTTTTCTGGTTTGTCTCGCACCGTCAGTATTGTCTTTCCTCATCCGTGTTTGTCTCAGTCAAGTCAGCGTAGGATCAGGCAGTGAGACTAACTGCTCTCAGTGGTGTCCTTACTTTCATACTCTCCCTCTTCCTTTTTTCTTCCACAGCCAACAAGCCCATGGGTTGACAACACCAGATAAATCCTTTTACCAGCCACATGGAGTGAAAAAATGAGAGTCATAAATTTATCTCTGCACTTCCACAACCAAACAAAGAACACGCGTAATACTTTGTCCCAATGTACGCAGACGACACTCTGTTGTGGCCACGTCTTGGCGTTGATTTAGTGTGACTTAGCACTAACATAAAAATGGATGAAAGGTCCCTAAAAGTGATGCCAAAATATATTGATTGACCCCTGGTGGCTAACTGAAGGACAGGTTATATACCTAGCATGTTAGCATTTAGCACTCAAACACAATTATTTTTCCCCACATTAGGTCTATGTCATTTTTGGTAGTTCTTATTAAGAACTTGTTGCAAAGTTTTGCTTTAATGAGTGTGTTGGGGATGGAGTTTGCATCTTCTCCCCATGTCAGCACGGGTTGCACATTGACAGCTGGGATAAACTCCAGCAACCTGTAACCCTCCAAAGAACAAGCGGTGGTAGATAATAGATGGATGGTTAGTTTGCTGATGCTATATGAACAAGCAGTGTCCTGCTCACAGTTCAGTCAGACAGGAGAATGGGGCTGGAATTCAATTGTGTGACTTCACTGCAAGTCTGGCTCCAAATAACCGAATGAGAGCTTGTCAACAGGATAATTGGCCTTGTACCGTCTTAATTTGTTTTTATACAGAATATAAAACCCAGCTTCACAGTAAACTCATTAGAATCAGATGACCTCAACAGAAGTCCATGATGCGCATCCTGTATGAGACCAAAAGTCATTAATTGTTTATTAAAACCAAAACTTAAAGTGCCGTTTCAGGCTAACCATGTGTTAGAAGGATACACTATTCATCTAGTTTCGCTAGTTTTTAGACAGTGGCGCAACAAAATCTTGCTAATCCATTCAAATGCACAGTTTAAACCGTACTGTACTTGGCAGCACTGCTTTACACCGAACATTTTCTGTTCATTTGAGCCTGACGGCCAAGAGGCTGCAGCTGAAGAACACAAACTTGATAATGTTAAAATTTGAAGGTGTGGAATCAGAAAAAAATGTGTGATTTGCATTCATGATATCCCTCTAACTGAAGAATAAGTCACATAACCATCTAAGTGCACATATCTGTTTCAGTTTCTGACAAAAAATATCGGTATCATATTGAACTGAAAAAGTCAGCATTCAACCGTCAGTGCAGTTCTGAGAGAGGGAGCATTCATGTATGATCTGGTATTAATATTTGAATGTCAAGGTAACTCTACTGTTATATTTCCTGCATTGGTGCTGAGTTTGGGGTATGTCATTTTTTGCACTTTGTGTTTGAGTGGCATAAATACCAGCTCCATGCATGGGCATGTACACAGACAGCTCCCCGTGTCTCAGCTCCCCGTGCTCTCTCACCAAAAGCAAAACAGGAAGTGTTTTCACCAAGCTGAAGTCAAACTTACGATCTGCTAGTATAACACGCCTGATGTCTCTAAATGCAGACAGCGAACAGCATGAAGGGCTTGGTGACTTTGGAGGTGCTTGTACACGTTGAATGACACGCAGCAGATGAAGGGAAAATGTGACTGAGCGGCGTTTCCCCCAGGACTTAACATCAAAGCCTCACCAACAGGAAACATCGTTAATCTCCCTCGTCCCCCCCCCCCAGAGGGGTGTTCACAGCACAATGAGGAGAAAATGGGCCAAGTGTGTGAGGCCTGTAGACAGATAAACACTCATGCGCACAAACAAAAGTGCACACTAGTGAATGTGAACGCTCAGACAAACACCGAAATGCAGCATTGTCTTCAATTGGTGGACTGCGTTTACAGTGACTCCAGCTGCGGACCGAGCCTTTCAAACCGCTGCCTACTTTTTCCTTTGAAATTTCTACTTCAAAATATTTGTCTCCAACCTTCGGGATTGTGAAACTCTCTCGGAGTGTTTACCAGCGCAAGCGGGGAAGAATACATTTCAACGTTCCATATCTCAGAGCCGTATCCAGCCATGCCACAGTGCTGAGAGAATGAAGGGCCCAGCCCAGCTTAATGGCCTTCCTCCCCTGAAAGGAAGCTATAATTAAAGTTAAGTGAGCAGATGCTGAAAGAAAGGCTTTTTTTTGTGTGTGATAATAAACGTGGTTTTGAATTTAACACCTCAGGGAAGAGGAACCCAATCTAAATGACCCTGAGGCCCCGGCCATTTCTACAGTACGCCATAATGCTGTAAAGTGCGGTGACAACACCCTCCTCCGCTTCCACTCAGCTCTCCTCCCCTCCCAGCCTGCCGGCTAATGTTGAAACCCTTCTGTTTCAGAGGGGATTAGGTTACTGCACTTAAGTGTAGCAACATTGTCGATGAAACTGAGACCAGCGGTGTTTTCATTGTACCTGCAAGATAGCTAACGCCAACAGTAGAAAGAGGTGTGGGAAGGAAAAAAGAATAATAAGTACTTGCCACTGAAACTTTATCGCAGTTATTTGCTGCGGAAGGCTTCGTGCCGGACTGTGAGAGTGCAAATTGTTTCAGTGTTGTTTGCGCAAGGAAGGAAAAGAATAGTCATTTTTCATCGTTGTTTGACCACAACCAGAGGAGTTTTGTTAAATGACACAAAACATTTGAAGAAAACTTGCAGATAATGCAATTTTTTTTTTATTGTTTGACTGAAACACAATAAGTATAAAAATTTATCTGGGTTTTACAAACTATATCATTTGCTTCCTCTAATAAATGATGAATTGCTTTTCTCTCAGTTCACCTTTGCCGTGTTCAGAGTTGGTTGATGAGGTGTTCCCTGTTTGATTTCAGTCTATCTTCCTTTAATTGAGGTTCATCCAGAGGGTAAGGAGACTCTTCAGGGACCGGAAGGGGAGGACCCCCTGCTACATAGCCACTCTAACCTGGAGCAGAAACAGAGCAGGGGTCCTTGGAAATCACCCGCCCTTCTGCCCAAAAGGGACCCCCGACCAGATCCCCGATCTCCTGTCTCTGAGCCTGAAGTGAAGTCTGCCTGAGAGCCGGGGTTGTCCCGCCACAGCCCATCTCAGCAGGGGTCCGGTGGAAAGCTCTCGGGCTCCAATCTGGTGCAGGGAAACGACGAGGGAAATGGAATTAAAGCCCTCTTTTGTTTATTCATCAACACCCCCCCACCGGCTGGTTGCAACACATAGGGTCCGTCTGATCAATAACATGATCTTCCAGAGCTGTTTGTTTTTAAACTGCTAGTTTCTATTCAGTAGATAGAGTGAGGACTATGCAGTTGTCTGCAGTGTTTTTAAATATTCTGTTCATAAACATTCTGCCTAATTATATTAAGGCAAATGGGATTTAGGAACATTTGCTTTTTACTTGTTATAGTGTTTTTGAATTCTTCATCCCCCCGGTGAACATTAGCATATTGTTCGCTGTGCATTAAAATTTAGTAGTACAACAGATTGGCGGAACAATGTACTTGTATGCTCAAGGTGCAAAAACAAATCCCTGCCTACGATACAAAACTCTTCCATTAACTTTTTACTTTTCCGATTGGAGCTGCACAAACTTAAATTGCCAAAGAATTATGATTAAGCGAGTCTTGTCTCTCTCTTAGCCACACATATTTATTTACAAATTATAACCTTTACCTGTCAGGACTCTAAGTGCTTTATAAGCTGAATAATTTAATGAACAGTGACTGGGTATGCTTATGGAAGGAGGGGAGGTGGGGGGGGCAGAGAGTGTTTTTTTTGATTTACATTTTTTGTGCTTGCTTTGCATATTTTTCGCCATGTATTCCGGCAAAAAGCTATTAATGAGACAAGCAGGTCATTCTCAGAAAAGGATGCATGCCATGCGACTCAAACACAGTCAGAGACACATTCTACTTTTCTTTCTCCTCTTTCCTTATTCATTAGTTCTCTAAAGTCCAAAGTGAATCAGCTGTTATATGACTGATTTGACCTGGTGCCGACGGTTTCCTTGAGAGCCGACATTTGAGCGGCTCACGGCTCGTACTTTACGCAAAAGGGAGCCCAGCTCTCCATGTTCACCATCTCCTCCTTAAGTTCCTTGCTTTTTGTGTTTACATGTCACCCCCCTCCCCTCCCAGCCTCCTTCCTCTGCAGCTGTGCAGATCAGATGTCTGATACATTAGCGGGACCTGTGCTGAGTAATGGTGCAGGATTGGAGTTTGACACACTGACCCCACCCATCAGCGCTGCTCGCCATCAGGAACCCCACAGGATGCTCGCTGGGAAATGTCGCTACTGCTTATTGGAGTTTCTCTGATGCGTTTCGAATTACTGAAGAATATGATACAGGACCTTCCAACAGATCTGAATGTCGTGAGAGTTAAATTATGCTATGGCCACATTGTCACGATCATCCGGATAATACTTGGATTTCCCCTTCTGCCTCGAGGTAGCTCACTTATGCACTCAGGATTTGTGTGGTGCAACGCTTGAATGAACTATTTTAGCCTTTTTGTTGCCCTGGAATGAGACGGTTTCTAATGCAGCGTGTGAAGAGGTGTAATGGATTCCTGTGTGAGCCTTCATTAGCTGTGTTTACAGTAGCTTTCTCGGTCTGACTGCATTACCACATGCCCCTGTTGCCCCTCACTCAAGTGTTCATAAATCATTGTTAACAGACACATCTGACATGCTGCTCATACATCATCGTGCAGGCCTGCACTGGACGTACCAAGAGCTTTGGCTGCACCGTGTCAGTTCAGAGCATTGCTGAAACTCATACCCTAACAAAGGACAACAGGCCCCAGGTTCAGACGAGCGAGATGAAAGCAACTTCGAGAAGGTGTAGAGCCTTCGTATCTCAGAATATTAAGCTGCCCTTTCATCTGCCAGAAATGTAAGGTTTTTGCATGTTCCTGCCAAACTGCTTCAGACTACAGTGAAACAATTACATGGATGGGAAAACTAGCAGGGAAAAATAATTATTAGAAATAAAAACTGCTGTAATCCCATATGGTGATATATGGGGTATCAAATGTGCATATAAATGAATATGTTCCGCATAAATATTAGAGACATTTTGAAAAGCCTAAAACATAAAATGTTTGAGAAATGTTTGGCAGCTCTGTGGAGCTTTGGATTATTAAAGATAAATCTAAGCATAAAATCTGTATTTCCCCACCAGTTCCAGTTTCCAGTTACATCCAAACGCTGCTTAGCAGCCGTCATGCTGTTTGGGATCACAGAGTTGCTCTTGCTTTGCCGAGACTCCGGTTGTTGCCCAACTTTTGCGTCACCTAAAGCAACGGACCTTTGATGTTGCTAAGCTTACAGTGATTTTCAAGCGAGCGCTGGTGTTACATGTGATGCGTTGTACTAATTTAGATACAGAACTAGTGTACGTCTAGCAACACAAGTGACATTTGAGAGTCGGGTGAACTGTGTTCAACAACATTACTGAGAACGTTTGGGCTCAGTTCTTTCAGAGTTTCCATCAATAGGGCTGATTATTGTCCACAATACTGGCATCTTGATGCTAACAGACAGAGAACTCCTCTCATTGATCACATACTAGTGGCTTTTAAACCATCAATAGTTCTTAAAGCACCACTTAAGATGACCGACATATGTCTCCCTGCTGTCTAGCCCTGCATTATGGCTGTAATAAACAGGAGAAGCAGATGCTGCTGTACAAGCTTAACTCACTGGCTATATTCACAAAATATATTGAATATTGATCATAGCAATATCAATAAATTAATAATGGTAACATTTAAATGAAAGGATCGCATTTCTGTTTTAAGAAAACCCAAGAAATAGATATGTAGACAATGAAATGATTTTGTTTTTTTGTAGACAAATATCTCTTTGTAATGTTTAATGTATTTCCTGTTTTCTACATTTATGATGAAAATTATAACACAATTTAACCCAGGAAAAATGCAACAATGGCACAACCATCCTGGCTGTTTAGTCACATCTTCAGCTCCGCAGCCTTTACTGTACTGTACTGTTAGTTTACCATTCTGTCGTTGCCTTTAAAATGTATTTTTCCTTATTGCATTATATTCTTTCAATAAAACGTGAACTTCAAACAGTGGCCCATCGAGGCAATAGTGAGTCATAGTTGAGCTAAAACTTTTTATTCAACAATAGTTTGGACCGCTAATGTTGTAATCGATGCATCATGTGAGACACGGGAGACATATCGGCTGACATTCACTGTGAAAAGTCTGCAGTTAATGGCCTACTTACTCGTTCAATAGAAGGCAGCATACAGTATATGCTGATTGCCTTGCAGGAGGCCACAGTACACTATGGACTCGCTGTGTTAAGAAACACACGCGAATAGATAAAACAGTGACAAATTAAGAAGGCATCTTCAAACTATAGTTTAAAGATGCAGTATAATTGGTTGATTAGGACTAATGTGACTCCAGAAACCTTAATAAAAATAATATTCCTGATTTACTTTTAAAGTGCAAAGAGGAAAAAGACACATTTTTCCACTGTCTTTGGCAGTGTAGTCATATATAAGTTTTCCAAGACACCTTTAGATCCAAAGCTTTTCATATTAGGCTTGTATTCCTTTGATTCTGACATTGGAAGGAAACAAAAATTTAGTTTGTAGAAATTAGCCCATTACTAGCCTAAAGAGTAATTAGAATTTAATGGAAAATGGTCAGGAGGCAAATTTGGTTAGATGGTTGTCTGAACACTGACCTCAGAAAAAAAAAATCACATAAGTCATTTGGGGTAAACAGTCATTGTTTTATGATGTCTGAGGTCCCTTCAGACACTATCTGGAGATTTAACCCACATAATGGAAACGCTTGAAGGTATCTAGCTCATTTTGTGGCCATTTTTGACTCCCAAAAGTAAAAATGGATAAAATATACAAGTATACAGGAAATTGAAATACAAATCTAGCTTTTTCTCTCTTTTAATATTGTGATAGCTCCCTCAATTTGCTTTTTTTTATGGTATTATTTGAATTGACAGGCTGATGATAAACAAAATGAAAAGGCTACGCTACGCTAACAAAATATATCTACCACCAGCTAATATCTGAGGTTAATTACAACATAAATCACAATTTTAAAATATAACTTGTCCATTACTTTCCAATCAGAACATCCATATATGCTGTCATCTGTGCTACATGCATCATTCTCTAATTGGTTGTGTGGTGAGTGATGCAGCACGCACATTGTCAAATGGATGGTTTTATTTAATTCCTAGTGTTTTGTTTATATTCATATGTTTTCTCAAGTTGTGGCCATTGTAATATAATAGTCAATCGAATGACAGTTTGTATGTTCCATGAATATACGGAATAAAATTCAATCCATTCAAATGTTGAGATTTTTCAGTGAGAACAGAAGTGGCTGATCAACCGATTAAGAGGCCACAATGGCAATATTTAATGTGAATTTTCAACCATCTGGCTGAATAAAAGGCCTAATCATTCCTTAAAGTGTGTCTTTCTAATACATAAAGGGTAAAAATATTGTTTATTAGTCTTCAGTTGAGATCATTTGTTGAGCAACAGTCTCAACAAAGACAATTAAACTGCATAAAATTCCCTTCAGTGTAATTGTATTGGGGTTTATGAAGCAAAACTTATTTTTAATTATTGAAATGGTCTTCTCTGTAAACTTTGGCAGCATCAGTGACGATAAGAAATTTGTGCGCCATGGTACTTTCCACGGTCCGCTGGAAAAAATCTATTATGTTTTCCTTCGGATTGTCGGCTGATTACACTAAAATTTCTGTTGATAAAAGTCTATTCTTTTCCTGCAAAACTGCCACTCTTAAGCCTCCATGAGTGATGAAGCTGTTATTGGACTGGACGCTCCTGGTTTGCAGTATATCTTGGCTCTCAAACACTGTGGATTCTAATTAAATAGCGGATGATCAAAATGAATGACAGTAGTCTCTGTTCATTTAGCCACATCTTTATGCCTTCATGTATCATAAAACATGTCATGAGCATAATAAAACTAATTAGCTGATATTGCTAATGTCAGTGATAGCTGGTTAGTGTCAGAATATACTTAACTTTATTAACCATAACCCATAATTTCAATACGGAGATGGCAGATGAAAAATGCAACACTTTAGTGTAAGGTGCCATTAAATGTAGGGATAATATAGTGATACATTAGCTCATTAAGAGCACAAATTTAAACATAAATGCCATGTGTAATTGGCTTTTCAGCTGTAAAATAAAAAAAAGGTTCATACCGAACAGTCAACCACATCCTCAGCCTTATATCCATTCTAAAGATAATTTACACGGTTCATAAAGAACTAAGAAAATGCACCTTTAATGTGGTCACTCGAGGAGAACAACTAATTATGATTCAAATTACCATTCGTGGTTCGTAGACGGTGTTCGACCGCGTTATTCTCAGTCTCAGAACCAATGATGAGCACACATCAGAATGTAAGAAATCTTAAATATTTGTCCTCATTGTCTTGCTGGAGGTTCACATTATTCGGAATCTATATCCATTATCCATAAACTGCCTGCGAAAAAATAGACTTTGTAGGAAATATCAGAGATTTCCAAATGTCATAGAACACAAACTGATACCGCCTCCGCATCTTAATTTTGCATTCAGAAGTGAAAGTAAACAGTGGATCTTTTTCTGATATTTACCAGTGAAGCTGTCTGATGTTTCTCTCTCGCTCTCTCTTGTATTTATGACAGATCACTCATTAATTTATGCTTAGCCACATGCGTGAACTCCTTGCATTTTTATACAAAAGGGGAAAGCGAGAGAGCTAAAGATGAAAAAACAAAGTATTTTTCTGTCAGCGGTTAGCTGCTCCAGTTCACAGCAGCACGATTGACCCAGAGCCAACGGTCCGCCTCCTCTTCTCTCCGTCCTTGACACACTTAACCAAGGTGGACGCGCTGACCCCATCAGCTGGTGCTGTACACTTCCCACAGGGGGCCAGAACACCCCACACCTCCACAGCATCTATCTCCTGGCCCCCGCGAGCCTCTGTGTGGCCCCCTTCAAATGCCTCCGGCCGTCCCCCCTGATGATTCCCTCTCAAGAAGTGATTAATGCCTGTTTACTTCAGAAAGGCCAAACCATTTCCCTGGTTGGGAAGCGGGGACCGTAGAGAAGCAAAAAGTGGGAAAGAGGAAAGGAAGGGGGGGTGGAAAGGATATACGGATAGTCGAGATGCTGCAGCGCCATGAGAGTCTGGCAAGAGGTGAGCAAGAGATAACCAGAAGCAGTTAGCAAAGGCCGTGCAGGACCCTCTGTGGACCTGAGTCACAGAACGCTGTGGAAAAGAGAGTAAAGCCTTTTCATCGAGGGTGCCCTGCTCGTTGTTTATCAAACTATGAAACACAGACATCCTGTGACTGCCTGCGTGCTGCCACCTGTCCAGGTTGCTGTTTAACTGCTGATTTCATTGATTGATTTTAAGCTGAAGAGCCTGTGTGCTCAAGTCTCTGCAGCAAAAAAACAACAATAATGGGCTTTAAAGCATCTACAGGGGAACAAATATTAATGCACAATCGTTTATTTCCACAAAAGAGAAGGAGGGAAAAGTTAGAAGACAAACTAATTTCTTTTAACTTCTCTGGGATTGAACTTTGCACTAGCAGTCTTCTCTGGGATGCTATCTAGCATCAGTAAATCAGGTATGAATATGCATGAGCGGTTGGCTTGTGTTTGGCACTGCAGCTTATGTTGCTTTTGATGTTGATGTGATGAAGAAAATTTGCCTGAGAGGGATTCGCCAACTACTATGAGTACTACTACTAAAATCCAAACTGCAAAAGGAGTTGGGACGCCCCCTGACAGGAAAAAACCCAGAATGTAATAATTGTTGCCAGTTATTTAGAGACCTGATGATGGCAAGAATAAACGATTTTTCTTCCAAACTAACTTTGAAAATAAACCCGAAACAATGCAATCCTGCACATTTAGGACGCAAAATTAAAGCCTATAGTTACATAGACATCTGTGTAAATCAGTCCAACATAGCACGTTGCACTGATCAAAGCTTTTTTATTGGCATTTAATTTGGATCCAATATTGACGTCTGACTCAGTTCAGGGAATTCACATCGCTTATTATCTGTCCATGGCTTAAATCATAACGTTAATTAGGCCATCCAAAACTATTCCTCTGTCCTCCCCACATACTTTCCGATTGTGCATTACACTGCGCCATAAAAGTGATGTAATAAAAGGTCTTTCCATGCCTCATTTATATACCCAACGCTGACAGTTGCTGGGGAAGAATGTGGACATTCTGTAGAAAGTCAAAATTGTCAAAAGTGGAGATATGGGTTTTAATTGGACAGCAACAATATGCTCCTCTGATTTTGATGCCAGCCACACGGTTGACACAAGGGACAGGGACAAAACAAACACGTGTTTGGAATATTCTACATGTACAGTAAACATGTTAAAGGAACATTCCAGTGTTTTAGGCGCCAAGCGAGGCTAAACCTTGTAAATTATTAAGGAGATTCATTTCTGACCTGCGCCGTGCAATTGCATTGTTCAGCCTTGCTGAGCTAAACGCTTAGCGACTGAACTATTACACACTGGACTAATTTTCCCCAAATTTTCAAAAAAAAAGATGTATTTTCTGAAATTTTAAAGCCCTCTTAGGCTGGTAAATGAGTTTTGGTTGGCAATTCCTCTTTAACTGCTGGATATGGAGGTGGCATCTTTGATAGCCTCAGCTGTTCATATGCAAGAAATGGGATGAGGCCCACTTCGATTGCATAACATATTATGATGGTGCACATTGGCTGGGGGGAAACTGTAAGCACTTTATTTGCAAATGACTGCATTCTGTGTACGTTCACATTTTTCACATTCTGCTCTATTTTTGGAATCAGGTTTGGGTTACTACTACTTTGAGAACAGCTAAGCTTATGTTTTTGCTACTAAATCAGTACATTTTGGTCACATTTCCAATCCCGAAAGGTTTGGACAGATGCTAAACAGGGTGGAGCTTGAAGCGTTGATGCAGAGTGTGAACTGGGCCTGCGGAGAAGATGTAAGATGTGCTGTTGAGGGGCGGGGGCTATCTGTGGCACAGCCAGGCTCTCACCTTCCTCCAGGCTGAGTTTCCGAGCTAGAAGTGGGTACTGTCAGTGGCTGGTGCACCGGGTCAAGGTCTGGCTTGCGTCAGCAGTCACGCAGGAGCAACCCTGGTGGTCTAAAGAGCCGCAGCACGCCAATATAATCAAAGCTGGTAGGCTTAGTTAGTATTGTATATGTGGTGAGTATAAATAACAGCTTTAACGAACCTTCAGGTCTCCCTCGTGGAAACTGGAAACTCAACAGAAATTTAATTCAAGTAAAATAGTTTAACATTCAGGTATTGTAGATTTGCAATTCCATTTTTTTTTTCCTGCCCAGAATTGAAAAAAACAAAACAATCTCATAATAAATAATCCCATGTTAAATACTTAACAATTCACCCTGAAACAAAAAAATAATAGATAAATAAAACATGCCCCGTAATGACTCTGGTTGTGTTAATTTATTTTATGCCAACAAATTATTTCTAACTGAATCTTTGAAGCCAGGAAATATAGTTTGGAAACAAAAAAAAATGCATTAAAAACAGTGTGATTGTTCTTTTCAGTCTTATTTCATTAAAAAATTGCAGTGATGGAAGGAAAAAAAAAAAAAAAAAAGCAGCTCGTGCAGTGGTTGTGTAACTGTCATGTTGAAACACAACAGTATCTTCGGCTTTGTGTGTTTTACAGGGTGACTCACGCCGGTGACAGACAGGCAAATCGATATTTTGACTTTGGCCACTGGTTTTTCTCTTGCAGGAGGAGCACTGCTAATGGAAGAGGACAGTAAATAAGTGGAAGGTTCTTGACAAATGAATCCATTAACATTTGCCTGTGTCGCCTGGCGAGCAGATTTGCTGTTTTATAGAGCAGGAAAAAAGAGCTAGTAAATCTGAGGGCGCTGTAAGGGTGAGGAGCTGAGAGCAGGCTGGGGAACACATCTCCCATGATGCAGCACTTTATCTCCCTCCCAAATGGCATCTTTATCTGCCTAAATTAAGTTTTGATTCCTTGCCACATACGGCGTAGCAAATCACTTTTAATACTGATATCAAGTGCAGCAGTAAAGTGTGCCCAAAGCGATGGAGAGCAGCTTTATTGTGTGGCGCACACTGCCGACACCACCATTCACCGTGTTTCTCTGTAGCTCCGAGTTGTGAAAAAAAAGGGAGAAAAAACAGCCCCTAACCGATGCTTTGTGCGCAAATCATATTATGCCATTTGTCTCGATTCAGGACATCTCTATCCTGAAGCTCCCCACCATTACTTGAGCTAGGCTACCTGTAACTCCATGGCTGAGGAAGAAGGATACCCTGAAAGGTGACTTAATTTATAGCTGTGATTAATTTCCAATTCCATTTTCACTCGGTGATGTTTATCTTTAAAATTAGAAAAGAAGCAGGGGCCTGTTTGTGTGGATGTGTTTGGTGGGAAAGCAGTGGGGGGGGGGGGGGGCAGAATCAAACTGCATCACATTGCCTCTGCATTATCATCAGTCTGCCTGCATATCTGTGTTTGTTTGTCTGCCTATCTGTCGCTGGGCCTAATTGATCAACAGCCTGGCAGGAGAAACGGAGGCCTTTGGAGCGCTCGGCAAGAAAAACACAGACATGTCAGACACCAGCGGTGCTGAAAAACATTTCCTTCAACAAAGAAGGAAGATTATTTGTGTCTACATGAGGTCTATAGCCGTGCTATAGGCAGTGCGAGAGGCCACATTGAGGTACATGCTAGTCTAAGTCATCATTACTATCATTTCTTATCCCGGGGTAAGAAAGCTCAGCTGGGTAGTCAGCTGGTTTTTTAGGCTGCAGTACCTACTTTGAACACAGGGTGTCATGGTTACATATTGCACCTTTAAGTGTAGGGTCGAAACAGTGGTGACGTTTGGCTAAGTCTAGGCGCAAAAAATATGTGGTTGGGTGTAGGAACAGATCAGTGATGTTTTTAGTTACATTCAGGCCCAAATGTTTGGTTTGGATTGGTGTCGAATGGGATGAATGTCTGGGACCCATCCTTTTTGGTATTTTTGGTCTTTTTATATGCTGCACTTTCTAATCCGTTCAAGTTGTCAGGAACTGAAGCAAGCAGCTTTACATCACTTCCACATGAAACACACATATGTCTCTATACCCAACACCAAAGGTGTTATCTATTAGGCTCAGGATGGGCTACAGGGGGCCACGACAAAATGTCGAAACCTGACAAACTGCGACAATTCACTGAACATTCACTTGATCGCATGCATTTTAGCAAATATGTTTCTTATTTTATTTTACCATGTTATCATTATAGTACACAGTATGCTAAACATTACAAAAAGTACAACTGAGGCTGGTGGGAAAGTTGCATGATACAATATCATATGATTCTTTGGACAACAATCCGGTATTATTCGATATCACTAGTCTGCCGCGATACAATTTTAATTTGATTTGATTCAGGGAATGTTTTTGCATCCGAAAAAAAACATAAACAAAAAAGTTACCATTGTCTGCCAGCTTGTAACGTTTTTTTGGAAGAGGATGATCCGCACCTGGGCATAAACTGTGAGGCGTGCAGGTGGAGTTTCAGAATAAAGGCACATTCTAAACACATCGTTAAAGGTCGATTATTGAACTTTCAGTCAGAATTCATCCTCTGGGAAAAACAAATGTCATCACTAAAGGTTTACAGGGTGTTTACGCCCACAAGACAATCCACTTAAAATCTGTCTAGTGTATTGCAGGACAGAGCTAATTTAGATTTTTGTAGCTCTCCAGTTTGGCCTGCACAACATGGCACCCCATTTTTTCCTCATTCTGACGCAAAGGCCACTTATCCAGAAGTTTTCCTATTCATCAAAAAGAAAAAAAAAGGTTTTTATACTTCCCCTTTTGGAGGCAATAAAGATAAATACATGAAATAGACACAGACTCGGCATCCATCTTCTGAGGTACCTTCCAATTTAAGAAAACAGTCAAGTGACTCAGGCTGTGAGTCATGCGTAAATAAAGCATAACACATCTACACAAAGTTCAAGGATTCTGTTTCTCTTAAATGGACAAGATGTTGTGAGATTCAAGTGACTTTTAGCTTGTACTGTCCAGACGCTGCACTTCTGAGACCGACGTCTCAGACACGGCCGCCCTCCTGGGGCTGACCTGCACTACCGTGTCAAGTTTCCTCCAAGACTTAAAACATCCATCTAGCTACAGTCCTGTGGGCTCCTTTTAATGCTGAAAGGGGGCATGTCAAAAATCTGGGAGTGCATTTACGCCTCAGTATTTCTGCAATATCCAGGCTTTTTGCTGCTTGCACACATGCCATATTCCTTTTCAAGGGCTTAAACAGGTCAGCAATGAGCGTTTTAGGTTAGATGGAAACTGAACGCATTTTCCCTCTCTCTCTCCCTCTCTCTCCCTCTCTCTCTCTCATGTTGTGCATAAAAAAATACGTCACTGCTTTGGACGCCAGACTAAACAAATGTTATACTGCTCAACTACACCGCGATGCATTTAATAAGTAATGTAAACACAATTTTAAACCCTGACCCAAGCCAAACAAGAGAAATTATAGCTGTCACTGAATATAAAATCTGAACTGTATTTGATTGAGATCGATTTGAATATATTTTATTGGGTTTTTTTATGCTCAATGCCAATGATATGTGAAATGAATAGAAAGGGGGCCTACATTAATAACTGTTTTTCTTCTTTTCTTTGACAGCTCACAGCAAAATCATACAAAAATGAGAGGAATACGAGATAGTTCAGGCAGACTGAATGTCCCTTGCGGCTTTCGGGATCACCACCGAGGTGGCTCGCGAGAGAGTGGCAAAACTTGCTCAACGGGCCACAAATAAATGACTGCTCTGTACAACAACAGTGTGCAGAGGGACATTTCAGAAAGCACACATCATTTAACCTCGAATTGGATGGGCTGAAGCAGCAGAGGGCTGCCACTTTCCACTCCAGTCAGCAAAGAACAAGAAAATGAGGCTACGTGTGCCATCGCCAAAGTTGCATGACTGAAGGGCGGAAAAGAAAAATGAAAAAATGAAGCGCAACACGAGGAATCCTGGTGGACGCACACGTGTCAGTGGAAGGATGTGGCCTATATGCTCTCAGTGCATTATTGAAATGAACATGGGAAGATAAGATGCCATTTCACACGCAGACATTGCTGCGAGATTCTTTGCGACGCCGACAGTGACCTCTGTTTTTCCTCCCACAGCTTGGGCACGTTTCATATCTTAACCGAACACGGCACCTTTGGGATGATGTGGAATGCGTTGATAGCAGAGTGAATGCATCACTATGGCGTCAGCGTGAGCCAAGCGTCCCCGAGGACTGTTTACAGCACCTTGTTGAATCCATGCCTCCATGGAAAAGGCAAAGGGAGCTCCTCATTAAACACATGCCTCACTTTATGCAGCCTGTGAAATATTTTCTGGCGACCCGGACCACAATTATCGCCATAATCCTTGTTAAGAATTAAAGCAATTTCCAGTATTTCATACCCCAAATTGAAATGCCAGGAAAGATGACAGCTGCCTACTGACGTCACTGTATGTTTAGAAAAAAGAAAAATGGTGATGAAGGGAGGAGAATACACTGTGCTTCTTGAATCAGATTCATATTTTACAAGATATCATGTGTCATTTTGCTGCAGAGATTGTGTCAAGCTCATATTTTACATTAATCACAGAGTATCAGGGGCATTGCATCTACATCTGCCATGCATATGTAATTGCTCATCAGCCTTTTATCAAAATCACTGGAACAAGTCCTCCCCTCGCAAATCCAAAGTCGCGTGTGTATCCAAGAGTGTGTCCCTCAGGCTGAGATCCCTATTGATCAGGTTTCTGTAAAATGGTATTACTAGCTCTAAATAACAATTAGAGTGGCAGAAAGAGTGAGTGCAGGGGCCAGTCAGATAAATTATGCCTTCCTGTTGCAGTGCCTGCGCCAAATTAATGAGGATTTATGTTCTCAAAGTACACAGAGGTCAAAAAACGGAAACACCTGTTTGCAATACACGTGGGCGAGACTCCTGTACTCCATTTCAGCTGGAAATATTGTTATGCTTGGCTACATTTGTTTGTCAGTTACTGATTGCTTTGTCTTGTAAACTCACGAGAAAGCACTATCTGTGTAGTGGGTCAAGTTTCTGATGAATTCATCGCACTTCCGCCAAAGAAAAGCCGTCTGTGAACCCAAATCGTTCCCAGCTGACTGGGCTAAACCACTGAAATGTCAGCAAAACAAGCCTCAAACTAACCAGCTATGAAATTTCTAAAAAAGAAAAATGTAATCAAACTTACGCATCAGTACTCATATGTCATAATAGATCAGATTTTTTGTTTTTGTTTCAATTTTGGTATTAAATACAGGATCTAGGCCCTTCCTCCACCACTGCGGAATTGTCACTCGATATCAACCTTGCTTAAAATACGACCTTGTTTGATTAATTTATCACTGTGTCAGAAAGTCTTTCAGTTGTATTTCACCCAGTAATAAGGCTGTTTTTCTTTGCCACGGGGGCCTTGGTGGATACTTTCCAGTCGTTGGCATCCATGATTGGCACGCACATTAAAATCCGAGCGTTCAGTTACGCATATATTTGGCAGATGGCGTCCGTTCCTCGCCGTGTCCGGCCCAGGTTTTGTTTCAGCGCCGCGTCTTGCCGTACATTGCTCGGATTGGCTGGAGGAGGAAGGTAACGCGCAGGAACGGCTCGTTCTGCCGTGATTCGCACACGCGCGACACAGAGGCAGGACTCACCCGCGGACTTTTTTCATTTTTGATTATTTTGGAGTAATCGGAGCATGAATTTGCCATCAAGACGTGGGATCGCGCGCGCAGGCAAAAGTGAACCTTTCCGGGGGAAAGCAGGCGGAGGCGGATTTTGATGCAACATCCCTCCCGACGACAGGGCGATGCACCCGCCTCTCCTTCCATAAACTGTCACAGTTTTTGCATGAGTGCGAGCGGCACGGCGGCGGATTTATTCTCTCCCGCAGAGGCGTCGCTTCGGGGGTTTTGAGAGGCGAGATTTTGGCCCCGCTGCGCGCAACGGGGAGCGACGACAGCGGCGCGTTGTGAGCGCACATTTCTCAGTGACTCGGACTTGCCTCAGAGCGGAGTTTGACTCCTCGTGATGGGCTGCGGCGCACGGACGGATAAAGACGGAGGGAGAGCGGTGAGATCCTGCGCCGAGATGCTGACCGTGACCTGGCTTCTCCTGTTTCTCCTGGTGGAGCTCGGAGCGGCTCAAGGTAAGACTGAAAATGTATCCAGACTTGTGAACTTTGGTTTACTCTCCGTGAAAGTTGTGTCAAGTCCTGGAGGCTACAGCAGGGGGGACGATGGACTGGAAGAGCCACCTGAATTTGGCATTTTGCGCACTTTGCCCACCTTTGAGCGCTGCGGTGTTGTTAATTCAGCCTCCGGATTGTTTCAGAGCAGACAGGCCCGCGGTGCGTAAAATACGGAGATGCGAAAAACCACCGACGCTTCTGAGGAAAGATTGGATTAAAAGGTGATAAAAGCAGCGCACTTTTCATTCAAGACATTTCATTTGGAAACACAAACGTCCGTGTCTGAAGAAGCCAACAGAGACACCATCAAAAATGAGATGCATATTCAGGCTGCAGTTTTACATCTCCCCGAGCTGATCCCTTCACAGGTCTTCACAATAAAAATGCCACTGCACATGAATTAATATAAAAGATAAACAAATAAAAACGGGTTGAACCTGTTCTAGCAGGTGAAATATAACACGTGGAGCATTCTTTTTTTCACTGTAACTATTATTTACCAAATGACAGTCTGGATGAAATCTTAGAGATCACACGCTGGATTATTATCACTTTGTTTCTTCCTGTGCTGTTTGATGGCCACCTTTTAAACAATCAATAGAGAGAGAAATATTGTTTATTCTCATGGCAAAATAAGCTGATAAATCCAGTCGAGCTGTTAAATCTAGTAAATATTCTTGCCCTTTACTGTAAGGGTAATCTTGTGTTTTCCGTTAAGTGTGGGAAGCAGTTTTCACATGTATTCAGATTGAATTTTTCACTTTAAACCATTAAGCACATCCATAACCTCGGGCGCCTGTTCGGCTCTCTCGGAGCAGAGTCGTCTGCTGAAAGAGGTTTTCTGTAGCCGTAGTGGCTGTCAGTTATGGAGAGCACTGAGATAATGCCACAACACCTGAAAACATTTACTTAATCTGCTCTCTCCTGAGTGGGATTGTCTGTCAAACAAAGGAACCCGTCTGTGCAAAGGCGGAATGTTCAGTATATGTTTGTGCATGTGTGTCAGGTACCATCAGGTGCGTGCGCCTCCGGAATTAAGGTAGGTGGTCCGGCTGCCGCTTAGGGCATGAACTATGGCTGAAAAACATTGTGATGGGTGTGGGAAGGAGCAGGCAGACCTACTAGGCAACATCTACAACCAGAGATCTTATTATTTGTTTTTACTCCGAATATAAAGCTCTGCAAGCTCGAATCTTCTGTCCGAGCGCATATTTCAGACAGGAACGAGGGCCTGTGAGCAACCTTATCTAGCGGTCCCAGACCTTCATCTCGCTCCTACATAGTTAATGAGCAAAAGAGGGAGAGGAAGAAGGAGAAACAGCACAGGTCTGGTTTCAGTAGGGCAGGGTGAGAAGACATAATACCCGTTCCAAAACCCCAGAGATCCCTGTGTCATTGCTTAGATGGGAGTACGAACAAGGTCCTTCTCTGTCCATTAAGAAGTCAATACACCAGTAGAACATGGTTTGGGACTAATTAATGGGCCCTGCTATTTTTGGGGCCCTGATGAGCTCGACACATTTCCAAATCGCTGGAGAGTCACTTCTTCACTGCAAAAGTACTGCTGATTAAAGTGGCTCACTTACACCATCCCTTCGCTGCACATCCTGTTCGGGAGTCATTAGAAAATATTTTCACTAGCTGTGTACTCGGATTACGTTTCATCTGACTATTGCTTTCTTTTGCTTTTTTTTCTTTTTCTTAAATTCCTAAATCTGACTTGCTTTTCATCCCATCTGCAGGCAGAAGTGAG
>KV751320.1:1094209-1117206 GCA_001698575.1 Mola mola | reverse complement strand
AGACAGGTTGAGACAGATATAAGCTGGGAGCTGCCAGAAGGGCAGCCGAGAGCTCTGTGACAGCAGCCTGATTGGAAACCTTTGGTGCAAGAACAGATGTACTTCTGGCTTTTCCAGCACAGCAGCAGGGCAGCGCAGTGTGTGCAGTGTCCATATCTGCGAACATGTTGCTGTAAAAGTTGATGGGGGATGTCAAGCTTTTTTTTTTATAGGTTGACATGTAAAATTTCCTCGTGATAAGTGAAAAAATAAGCTGCAACAGATGTTCAAAGCAGTTTTTTTTGGGGGTGACAGGCTTTTATAGCTTATAGTCCTGTGGGTGAATCTGAAATATCACATTTTTTGACTGTGAAAAACTTGCTTTATTGATTCCCTATATTGTTTTTGCTTCTTTTTAAGGCTATATTTTTTTTTAACTTTCAGCAAATATAGACATGGAGCTTCTCCTCTAAAAATCACTCAAAAGCTTTGTATGATAAATGTTTTATAAGAGAAAACCATTTGAAGTGTTTTGTTGTTTTTTTTTAAATTTTATTTCAAGGCTAAAGTGTGATGTGCCTTCACAGCAACGTTTATATACTCCGTGTTTGGCAGTGCATAATTTGTACATAAAGTCCAGCCCATGGCGCTGGCCGTCCTGTGATTAGTTCAATTTTTCCACAGTGTTGCCTACTTCCTCCTTTACCCTCACTCCATGTTTCTGTCTCTGCTGTTTCTCCACTTTCTGATGATGTGTCCTCCGAGGATTGTTTTTGGAGTGTAAAGTTAACGGATCTTTATTATGTACGGTTTCTAAAATGTCATGACTCATTGCACAGCGAGACGTTGCTGTTTTTCCACGCGCGACACCCCCTTTGCAGTCCGATCCGCGCTAAGACTGCAGGTAACAGCGAATGTTATTTCAATCCTCATTATTCTAACAAGCTTCCCTGTGGCCTGACAGCTGGCTCCTCGGGGGCCACTAACATTACAACCGTTGCAGTCATTCCATAAACAGGGTCCGTGCGCACAATGAGCGTATTGTGTGCGAGCAGCGGCGCTCACACTTTATCATAGCTATCATAGCTTTCTGCCAGGGCCCGTGAGCTGCCAATATCACACAGTTAGAGTGAAGCAATTTCACGTAATTGAAGAAAATTAAGATTCAGTAACACGGTCCCCCGGGCGCAGGTGAAGGGAGAGGGCAAAGTAAACAACGTGTACAGTATGGTCGGACGGAGCCGAGAGGGGTCAGAGGGGCGTGCTGCTCGCTGGCTGAGTCACAGACGGAGCGTGGTAGAGAGTGATAATTACTGTGAAAAGTGGCTGCTGAGTTTGCCTCCCTGTTCCACTTAATGTCATATACTATTGTTGTGGAGGCAAAACAAATATACATGCAGGGAGCTATTTTCGGGGCTGGGAACAGTTCTGCAGTCATCCGGTAGATGACATCTTTTGTTGTTCTGGTCCAGGCGAATACTGTTCCTGTCACTATATCCAGGATTTTGGAGTATTTTAGAGTTCAGTTTTTCAGACATAATTGGACTAATTTGTCTGCCTTTGTTACAATCCAAATGCTGTTATGAGGATCCCCCCCACTGCCTGTCAAATTCTAAATTCCCGTGTGAGTCTCATTCAGTATATTTAGTACAAAGCCAGTCGAATTCTAACATGAGTAGTGTAATCAGCATTTCAAAACCCACATTGTTATATTCGTGTATTGTGCGTATAAATGTGGTTAAAAAAACCCCAAAAAACTATACCTGGGAACAATGGAGAGAACATAACCTCAGTGTGAACAAGAGTCCTGATGTTTAGGTGACTCGCTGCCAATGCCCCGTTCACCAGATGTGAGTGGTTTACCAAAGCAATTTTAGTGTTTATTCTCTGTATTCATGCTCTCTGACAAGCTTGGTGGAAGAACTCCACTTTGAGTAAAGTCAACTCCAAATTTTTTTTTTTTTTTTTTTTTTTTTTTCCCATTTTCCTAATCAGGCTTCTGTTGAAAGTTTGCCATTTTTCTATTTCCTACTGTCATATTCTGGGCATTGAAAGTAGAGCTTTGAAAAATCAACTTGGGGACTGTTGGGGAGTGTGATCGTGATTTCAAATTACAGTCTCATCTCCCCATCGTCCAGAGAGGAAAAGGGGTACAGCAGTTACGAGTGAGAAGCGGCCAATTGCACAAAGGGGGAAAACAGGACAGGAGGTGAGCGATCAGACGCGGAGAAGGGACGTAGCAGGGGGCAGACGTGGAAAAGAAAGAGAGAGAGAGAAGGGTGAAAGCGTGATACGGTCAGGGCGGACAGGGGAGGAGAGGAGAGTGTGCCATTAATCACACTGTGTGACACACTCAACTACAGGGGAGCTTCGCAGTGCAACATTCACTTCTATTAGCGGTCCATTAGCAGAGCTCGGCACAAGTAGCAGCACTTGACAGGCAGGCCTGTGCCAGAACGGCTGACCTGTGTCTGCTGCGCCACCTAGATAGTTTGTGTGTGTGTGTGTTCAAGAGTTCCGTCGGCGTAGGGCAAGTGAAAGTGCACCCGGCTAGAAATTACTGTGACATTGTGGCAAGTTTTGCTTTTAGGGCTTTGGACAGCAAATGAAAATAATTGTATAAAAAAGGTCCTGCTTTCAATTATGCCCAGGGATGAGAAAGGGCATAATGATTGTAAAGATGATGATGATGGAGATGACCTGATTTCCCACCTGCGATGTGCCCCTCTGCCTGAAAATGGCCCTTCAAAGTCGAGATGGCTAATGCATTAGAGGTACAGTCATTTCTCATTCACAGGCTTGCGGGCCTCTTACTAGCCGAGAGCCCTGTGATTACAGGATCTCAGCCAAGGGGAGAAGGGGGAGTGGACCACTGTCCCTGCTCTTGATCTACAGTTCATATATGATTAGAGATCAGAGTCAGAAAACCAGGGGTTGGAGCGGAGGGAGAAGAGTGAAGTGGAGAACAGAGCCAAAGGGGGAGAGAGGAGTGATTACCAGTTAAGTGGCCCTTCTCATGCAGCAGGGCTGACAGAGCACATCACGAGGATGTATACACTCCACTCATGCCCTTTAATTTGGCATCATGGCTTCCCCCCATGGTGCTCAACCGCTAATGTCCTTTTGCATTTTTGTGTTCTGAACAGGAAGTAAGTCAAGGGCATGTCATTATAGACGCAGGTAAATTGGAGTATGAGTAACTAAGAGAAGATGGCAAGAACTTTCATCTTTATGGCCACCGCTGCATTTAGTTAGTTGAGTCAGATGTTATATGGCTGTGCGATAATCCCCAGCGTTTCACCATAATTCAGCCGATGTAATCATCTGTGGACACAGCAAAAACTGTGTGTCCTGTACTGTTGCCATACATGCCATTCTACCTAGCAAAGAGGATTAGGACACAAAATAGACAGAGTTAGGGGGGATTTGGCAGAGGAATGCTGGCACTCTTATGTATGCACACAGTCACTATAAAAAGCTCAGGGTGCTGATGATCAGTAAAAGGCCGAGTTAGTGGGAATGCTGTTATTTCCCCAATGTCCCCCTAACAGTGTCCCCTGCAGCCGCGGTTCCCCGGGCCAGCACGGAGCATGGAGAGGCCTCGGTAAATACTACTCAGCATGTACAGTCGGCACAGCAAAGATGAAGGACGCTCCGACTGTGGGACGAAAATTTAGGCCAAACATGCCCATCGTGCAGGTGTGAGATAATCCTGGCTTAGCTCAGCTGCCGAATGTCTGTGGTGCCGGCAAGCGGCACTGCTCAAAGTTAGGGAATCACACTTTTTAATTTCCCCCGGTAACCTGAGTGAAAATGCACTTTCTTGCCAAGAGTTTAGATGAGATGCTTAATACCGATTCTCAATTCTATTCTATATATACAGTAGGTATATAAAGCTATAGCCAGCAGCCGCTGTCTCAGCACAAAGAGTGAAGAGGAAATAGTCTGGTTCTTTTCAAAGGTAACACAACATGGCTAATTAAGTGAGCTTTACAGGTCCTGCAAGGCAGATTTAGTACTTCCAGAAAACTGTTTGTGAATTCCGTCTGTAAACACAATGAAGGGAAACAACCTTCAACCGCAACGGCTGCTGATCCCACAACATCCTGTAACTGAGTGACACTAATGTAATTTCCCATACTGTTATTTTACTTCAGACTGCACACAGAGGCATCGAAACAGCATCCAGAATTCGTTGTTAAGTAGTAAGATTGCGACTTAAAAAGTCTTTTAAATGAAATCAATGGCTGATGGCATCATTCAGAGACAAATATCGTCATCTCAACTCTCTCCCCTCTTTCAGTCCTGTTATCTGTCACTGTCGGGGCACCTTTGATGTTAAAGCCAGGCTGTAGGTTCTGGTCTGATGAGAAAGCACCTCTGAGGCGATAATGAGTGCGGTGATATCAACGGTGACTCATAACACCTGAGTCACACATGCTGCGTGGCGGCTTTGGCAATCACCTGAATTTTCATGTCTCTATGGAAATCCAGCCCGCTCTCCAGAATTGTAATACAGCTGCTGTCTCTGCCTCTGTTCTGACTCTGATTGACAAAGCTAAACCCTTAATCCGGGCTTTGCCCTGTCTTGTGCTCGGAGCCGGAGCCTCACGGGTGGAACGGGACTAAAGCAAATACATTAAAGCCCTCCCGAAGAATAGGACCAGCATTTATCCGTAGTAAGTTATTTGCGGAGCTGGTGTATATTTTGTCAAAGTAGATACATCCACATACACATCCTATGTACCTGCAGTGTGAAGACTGGAGGTAGTTTCCAGACGCAGCGCTAATGTCTGGTTGGGAAGGCTTGTGGTCTTTATACTGGTCCTGACTGAAACATGAGAGCAGGAGACCCACGCTCCCCATTTCCTGTCTCCACTTTATCAGCATCTTGCCCTCTGTTATTTCTGCTCCCTTAAAGCATGCGATGAAAGCCTTGCCACAGATAAATGTTTGTGCCTCCTTGTTTTTTATGGGCCTTGAATGATTGGCTTTATCCGCCCACCCCTCTCCTTCTCTCCCCTTTTTTTCTTTTTGCTCCACTCCTCTGTCTGCTTTGAGATGCCACAAGAGAAGTTACAGCCTCTGGTTTACATTACGGTTCCTTAGAGATGGACTCGGGTCGCCTGAAAGGACAATGGCTCTTCTTGTTCTTCAGGAGGAACACATTTATACAAGACATCGAAGAAAGGGGCAGGGGAAACTGCGACTTATTTGACAATGTTTATCCTTGCTTTGCAAGAAATAATTATTTCGGTTATATTCTGGGAATCCCTCCCCCGCCACACACACACACGCACACACACACACACGCACACACTCACACACATGCCTTAAGACAATCACCAAGTCTGGGAGCCCCCAATATGACTGCACTCTGCTGTTTATTAAATGTGGAATGTTGAACATTTCAGTGTCAACATCCCACACACTGACCCTTGCCCATGTAACTTTATGTGTGTGTGTGTGTGTGTGTGTGTGTGTGTGTGTCTGTCTTTCGCTGTTTGTCTGCATATGGTGGCAGAACGTGAGTGTGTGTGCGTGTGCGTGTGTGTTTATTCAATAATAACAAGGTCTGAGAAAGTCTGTTTCAGATAAATCTGTGTGAATACCAGACCATTCATCCCCAGGAAATCAATCTTTCTCATAATTCCCCTCATTTTTCTTCCATCTGTTATCTACAGAGCTGCCAAACAGACTTCTAAACAGAGCCGGCCATTACCAGAGGGCAGAATTAAATGTGTGTCACAATGCCAGCTTGTAAAGTTGTTGTTTTTACTGAGTGAAATGAGGTGCTAAATTAAAGCTTCACATTCGGTGTATATATAGTGTGATTCACCCCCCCCCCATCCCCAAATCCCCTCCATCCACCTTCGATGCACCCTACAGTGCAAAGAGCAGAGACGAGTGAGAATGTGTGTTAAGAGTCAGGGATTTTTAAAAAATGAGGCTTTTGAAATTATGCCATTTGATGAATGGGTATTTTTTCTCTCTTCTTGTGTCATTACTTTAAGTCTCGGCAAACACTGCGGAGTTCATCACTGGCATCGCAGAAAGCGTTCTGTTGCCACAGTCAGGCCTGAAAGCAAAAGAAGATTTAACCGCCCGGCCATGCCACCACCACTATAACCAACCCCCCACCCCCCCAAAAAAAAGAAAACCCACCACTGCGTGACCTCTTTTCTCCATCTTAGGCGTTGTTACTCCGAGTTCAGTAATGGCTTGCAATTCGAGATTGCTGTTGGGTGTCAGCACTTTGCTGTGTTTGTACAGCGTGTGTTTGTGAGCATGTGTGTGTGTGCTTTATCTCCATGATCAGTCTCTGGTGACCTAAGTACTGGCAGACAGTGTTTAACTGGGGCAAGCTCAATGGGTCTCATTTAAATGGGGCCCAGACAGAAGCCCCACGGTGAAGGGTTACTTTATGGCTCCTGACAAGTAAAAGGCGCTCTCCTGCAATTTGCCAGAAAAGGCAAACTGCACTAGGTTCTTCATCAGGACTGTGTCAGGGAGCGAAAAAATTAGTGGGTTCCACGGGCAGAATACGTGGCAGCGCTGTCTTTAATTTGTATGCATTCTTCCTTTCATGAATACTGGATATGAGGTTTATTATGACAGAAAGCAGTCTGGGAAAGTTCAGAGCTGTAAATGTCAGAAATATCAGCGAGCTCAAAGTGTCAGTCCCTGTGCGTCCTACATGATGTTCTAACATAAAAAGAATCGAACAGTCATGTGTAGCTGCCCTCACATTCCTGAATATTTCTACTCTACAGTGCATGTTGTCATGATGAAGAGTGCTTCCTTTAATACACTAGGAATTATGTATTGCACAATAAAAGCATGTCTTCAAGTTTGTGTAAAGGATTGTCGGTAGAGGAGCGCTTCCAGATGAGCGTTTGCCCCTTTCAAGGAGCTAACCAAACAGTAGGCGGAAGGTGAATAATGTATGTTGTTGTGATGATTGCTCTGAAATGTAGAGAAAGAGAAAAAAACGCAGGAGTTTTTCCTAAACCGGGTCAAATGTCTAAATTGGCCTCCGCTTTGTATACAGACGAGCATCCTCGCTCGGATTTTCCCACAGTAAATACAACTTTTGTTTGCTGTTTCACATGCACAAGCTGCCCCAAACTGGTTCTGGAATGGAACCCAAAATAGTGGTACAGGCATTTACCAAGAAATCCGTACAGCATTAAACCTTCCTGAAATGAAGGATCAATTCCTGCATTTTACAAACACCTTTCCAAACCAGTTGATAGATTGCTACTTCCATAATGTATAGGTGTCATAACCAATGATTAGTATTTTTGTGTGTCTTTTATTGCTTATATCAGGAGTTTATTGGGATTAAGCTGACATGCCCATCAGTTTGTTGCAGAGTATTGCTCTGCGGCAGTTTTAGTGCTCAACTGCTCCCCCTCAAATCAAGTTAATGGAGAAATGAGATCGCCGATTGGAAAAAGTGCCCGAGTTAAGTAAGATGACAGGCTTGTTTCTCTTATTCCAGACTTCTATAAACTACGACCCTATACAGTACACCAGCTGCACCGGACTCAGCACAACGACTGTAAGGCGATACGCTGCACTGGCTTTCTGCAGATATGCTGAAGCATGTGCAGCGGAAACCGATAATTCAGCGGTGACACTCCGTGTATAGGGGTTCCCATGGTTTTTTTAGGCTGACGTGAGGTAAGCTGATCCGTCAGGTAAAAGCAGAGTGGAGGGGTGGGAGTACACTGGAGAGATGTTGGGGGAGACCCCTGCCGTGGAGAGGAAGGAGCAGAGCGCTGGTAAATCATACCTCCTGATGAGCACCTTTCTGTATCTCCTTGTTCCAATTCTGCCATTTCCTTTTGACCCTTGCATTTTGAAAGCTGCACATTACTAAACCATGTAAATTTTTTTTTGTTATCTCTATGCCAAATGTTTTATTTAGCAGCCTGCTCCAGCACGAGACCTTGCCAAAAGCAATGATGCCTGCCAAAAGAAGAGTATAGGAGAGGAGGAGATGGAGACATAGAAGAGAATGACACAGATATAGGATAGCCACCCCTAAGCCGGCTTTTCCCCAGAGCCTGAACGCATCCACGATACAGGCACATCAACCCACAGCTATTCCGGGCTTCTTTGTGTCGCTTATTGTTCAAAGAAAATAGGCAAAAATCTGGTTCGGTACAACAATGTTGAACAAACCGGTACATTGTAAGGGATGGGCCGCTTTGAAATGTACTAACTCACATAAATGCATATTTCTTCTTGCAATCTTTTGGGGGGATTCGATGGTATAATCTGAACTGCATTGTGTTGCTTTTCTATGGAGCGCTAGATTACAGCACAACCTGGTTTTGGTTTTGACCCACCATTTTTCTCGCTGGCAGTTGTTTCTGCATTGCTTGAGTTTGAGGGCGAAGGCATGACAAGCTCGTGTTGTAATATTTACACTGTAGCTTCCATTTTGGCTCTTTCGCCCCGGTTTGTTTTAATAAGTACTCGACATAACACAGTAAACGGTCGGCAGGAATTTCGACGGGGCATGTCAAATCCAAGGACTGTCAGTGGCCTCTCTGCTGGCAAGCCGCCCCATCTGAAGTCAGTGGTCATGGAGTCAAATGGATTGGTCAAAGCAGCTCTGACACAACACAGCCAACTAACAAGGTCTGGGCAAGTGGGAGGAAAAAAGAGATCAGCGCTCTGATGGAAGTGTCACGATGAGGGAATGTAGCTGTCTAACATCTATCTGTGGTTACAGGTTTCCCTGTTCAGCCTGTCACATCGAACTCTATTCTCCCATTCTTTTGGCTCTCTTCTCTGAAGAGAAAGCTGGGTTTTCAGATGGACAAAAATATATACTTTCAGAGCCCGCGCAGAAAGTTTTTGTAAAGGCATACGGAATTATTTGTTACTGCGTGCATGCAGACAATCTATTTCCTGCATCGGGGGTGGTCTACTGGGAGTTGAGCATTTAAATTCAATCAGCCTCAAACAGAAATAACCCCCCCCTCCTAAAACTCACCAATCTCACTTTAGCGATACAATTACGAGCGAAGCTGCGTTGGCCATCTTGTTGTGATTTTTATGTGTTTACATGGTAGGGAGGTGTTTACAGTGGAAACTGTGGTCTGCCCCCCCCCTTCCTGCTCCCCATTTAGCTACTGGAGAAAAAGAGCTGCTGTGAGATTTAATTTATTTATTGTCTCTGGAAAAGAGTTATAATGATTCTAACATTACCAAAGTGTCTTCCTGAGTGGCTCCAGCTTGAGTGAAAAACATCTAGAATGACAGGGACTGAAATACAACACGTACTTACGGCGCTTTTGCTTTTTTTCTCTTTGCTATTTATAAGCAATGTTTTGCAAAATAATAAAAATAGGCCATATGCTGATTTGTATTTTATTCACAGTATGTTGGAAATTTGCAAAATGCATCATAGTTTTCTTGTTCTTCCTCATTCTTTAAAGGTTTACTGTGAATTATTAATCTGTTTTATATAATATGAACTGTTAACATGGGGAGGCTTAGTCGAAATAAAGCTTAATCTCCAAAAGATGTTCTTAACTTATTGAAGGAAAAGATTAAAAAAAAACCAACAGCTCTTACTTATGATAAAGAAAATTATTAAGGAGTACTGTATTAAAGTAAAGCATAAATAAATCAAAAGTTCTTATTTGGAAAATGTCTCTTTTTGAAAAAACAAAACTCAATCCCAAGACTAAAGTAAAAGGGGCTAAGTAGTTTTTGAGTGATTACTTCCACAACCAGTCTCTTAAATTGCACAAGACTTTACAAAAGAGCCAAAATTGAATCATTTGTTTCCCATCTTATTTTTTTAAGTACCCCTCCACCTCTGACATTGTATTGTCCCATTACTGCAGCAGTCCAGTAATACTATTGCCGGGCTAATCTTACTGATGGTCACATCGCCCGTTTCAGGCCCAGCACTCTGTTTTATTGCTGTAGCATGATGCGCCGTGTTTTGACCATTGTCTGCACCACAACGTGCCACTTGTTATCTTCTGCAGCAAATGGCCGTGTCTTTACCAATCTCATCTGGCTTTTGTCTACTGGCCTTTTTTCCCTCCAGATACGCAGCCATTTAGTGCAGGGGTCAGGGTTGTAATTGACAGCCACCGCTAAACAAATCTGCCTGGCTCGGCGGTAGACCGACACCACCTCCCGTCCCCTCCCGCCACTCTAATCTAACTAATGCACCCATGTGTGTGCTGGAAAGTGAATTAAGCATAGAAAACTCAATACCTGATCCATATGACGGAGCTGCCTGCGTGCACATTAGCAGTTTCTCTGCAGCCTCTGTAATTGTATTACACAAGTTGGTTGCTCTAATGATCAGGCCTTACACACACTTACACACTTATACACACTCTCCCTGTTGTTGTTAATCGCTGCCTTCGCTGGCCCTGGAGGCGTACGGCGGGCCAAGAACAGAGCAATCGAGAAGGAGGATGATGAGGCGAGTAGTTCAGCCCTCCCTCAAGGCTGACATAAAAATGAAATCATAGTCTGTGTGTGTGCACTTTGGATCTGATGTATTGCGCTGCATCTTTTGTTTTTTTGGGGGGGTTTTTTTTTTTTGGAGCTCTGTTGTCGGACTCTCTGGTGCCTTTTTTGCCTTCTAATCAGTGCCTTTCTGGGCACTCCCACTGTGTGGCCCTGTTTGTGTTTCTGCCTTTCGCATATCCCCGCCGCTCGCTATCTATGTCCTGTCAGCCGTCCTGCCTCTTGCCAGAGAACACGGAGTGATAAGATGAGTTTACACTCTCCTCCTCTCCTCCCTACTAATCTCCCTTGACCTATGGAGGCCTATGCAAGGTTAGAAAAATATATCTCTTTGATGTGATTTCACGTTACGCAGCAGATAAGAGGTGGGGATTCGGGAGACGTAGCGGAAGATGTGAATGAACAATGTGATCACTTGTCGTAGTAAACTCATACCTGTGATAATTTTCTTTTTTTTTTTTTTTTTTTTTTCCCGATTTTTTTTTTTTTTACCGGACTTCATCAGTGAGAGCCGGGGAAGATACGGAGGAGGAGAACAAAGGGACTGGGAGGGTGATTAAAGGGGTTGTTGTGTTGATTTGCTGTGTGTTGCCAGGCATGCAACCATTTGCTCTGTCCTCACTAATGGAGAATTCAGTTCGAAACCAGGGAGAAGCTCTTTAAAATTTTATTCGTCCTTACAGGCTGATTTATAATGATGAGCCCCAGACTATTTCCACTGCAGCAGGACATCACAAAGAACCCTGGGAAGCAGGGGAACTATATATAGTGAGATTATGAAGGGACTTGCTACAGGCATGGGAGAATCCAGCGGATAAATGGTGAAAGATGACCTCCCCGCATAGCTCTGCTCAAGGCTGCCAATGTATAGATGCCTTGTGTTGTCCGAGAGACCTCCTCGACCTCTATATAGCCACTAAGGTCAGGGCTTCATATTCCCACCTCCCAGGGTGCAGTAATACCCTACCTGCCAGATGACACTCCATGATCCTACGCCCGAGAACAGGTCTGGTTTGTGTGCATGTGTTAAAATCCCTCAGGGAGGACTTGTCAGGGGGCAGGTCATCAGATATACCCGTGCCTGTGTGCATCACCTCCGCGTGCAGAGGGAGGAAGAGGCGAGAGCTTGGATGGGCAGCTTTATCATCCTTATCTGAAAGGTCACTCCGTCACTGTCGGACAGCACTTTAGAGGACCCGCCTGTGGTCACTGTGTGGAAAACTGATCCTGCGGGAGCAGACGTATAGGACAGATTTGGCCGGGCTTGAAATGTTGATCATGTCTGAAGTAATTTTACAAAAACCAATTTTCGAAGTAGCGTCTATATCTCATCTGTACCTCATCGTGTGTAGCACTTTTTCCAACTGAATCGATGGACATTTGTTTGACATTCAGTTAAGATGGAAAGTAAAGCCGAGCGCCCCCTGGTGGCAGGCTCCAGTATATGTCATAAGCCACTCTTCCTCCATTATTTTAGGTAGCACTTGGGTAAAAATTCAAAGTGCTCCTCAAATAAAGTTTTCCCAAAGATGGTCTCTGTCGTTTTAGGTAGTTTTTATCCTGCCGATGTATGTCACAAGTATTCATTTTTCTGATTCGTTTCTGATTTGATACTATTTAAAGGGGGCTGAAATGTCATGACTGACAGCTGAATTCTGCTCACAATTGGGCTACAGAGTAGCGGACTTTGGCTCCAGTGCAATATGACAGCCCTTATATCGCAGCATATGTTGGTTGCATTTTGGTACAGTGGGAAGAAGTAGAAACGCATCGTAGCAACACTATGGTAATTTAACGGTGGGCGGAAAAACTGTGCATCTATACTGTCTATACTACTGTATGTTTCGTTGGAATATACATAAAGGCAGGTCAAAGTAAAATGAAAATGAGAAAGGTGGGGGGAAGAAGTTAGGCAGCAGTGTATAAAAGAGAGCCTGTGAAGGGGTTATTCATGTTTGGAAGCACAATTATCGGTGGAGTGTAAGAAAAAAAAAAAAAAGGTGGAGGCAGGGCTCCAGTGTCTAGTGCGCACAAGCCAAATCTGTGCGCAACACTAATCCTACTGATTCTGCTGGTTATCCCTCCTCCTCCCATCTTGCCTCACCAGGTGCTCCTCCACTGCCAAAGCTCTTCGTTCTCACACCCAGCCCCTTATTTTTCCTGCCCAAAATTCATCCCCTCTCATCCCTTCCTCACCTGCCTCTCCTCGCGTCCTCTGTTTGTTTCCACTGTTGTGTGTCAGTGACATTAGCCACGGTAATCCAATTGAAAGCTCATCAGACCCAGGATCGGGTTCTGTGGGGTTGAGGCGTCTCCATGGGGATCACATGGATTCCTAATTAAGCTAATTAAAGCTTGTTATTAAAGCTCGTTAAATCTCATCCTGACACGGTGGCACAGCTCCTGGTGTCTAACTTGCCTAATGGCACCGTATGAACTCTCATGCAGACTTGCAGACATGCACACTCTCGCACAGGAGCCACACTTTGGTGGGTGTAATTAAAGTTGAGTAATCCCTGGGGTGTCCCTTCCTTCTCGGTTTTCACAGAACGGCAAAGGGATGCATTCGAGCACCCGAACAAACATTTGTGCACGTGCATTGTTGATTTAAAGTTAAAATTAATAGGGCGGGGGAGGTGAATAGTTTCTTCACATTAGCAGAGACACCACAACATTCAGAAATGACAAGTTTAAGTCAAGTGGAGTTCAGGGTAACAAGGAATACTTCACTTGTCCCTCTCTCACTCACACACACACACACTGAACCATGTCACGGTGCGCCCCCTGACCTCACTCTGAGTTTACACACCAATTCCAAATATTGTTCTTTGGCTGTGAGGAGGAACAGTAAACCACGACGTTTTTTAGGCTCTTCGGGGGCCTGTGCGGAACTGAGTACGTGTGTGTGCGTGCGCTCGCGTGTGAGCGAGAGAAAGACGCCTCTCGCAGCCTGAATCAGCCCTTTGATGCTGACTGGCCTTGACATCAACAATGTGGCCTTTCACAGCCTTCACCCACCTCTCAGGAACTTACCAAGAACACACACAGCCTTTCTCTCTCTGTCACTCTCCTTTTCTCTTTTGCTGCGTATTTTTTGTAGCTTTTAGTGCCAATTCACGTAGAAGTGGCACTTCAGCTGGGAAGGAATCAAAGGATTGGAAGGAAGGGGAGGAAAACAGGAGCAGAAGAAAAACAGAAGGCATCGGATTCTTGGAGGGACGATCACTCTGCATTTCTCCCAGCAGAACCAATGAAGCTCAAATATCTTGTTAAGTCCTCTGCTGAAACTACATTGTAAACACCAGAGAAATAAAAAGGATATTGGACTGAGCGGACTGAAGAGGGGAATAGTTGAGGCTAAAAGGACAAGTTGCCCTCTTGTACGCTTTTGTTTTTTCATTTGTTCCTGTAAAATTTTCCCTCTTACGGCTCAACCCCTCTCGTCATTCTGCTGACATGAAAGGGATTTTTTTTTTTTTTTTTTTGCCTTCAGAGCCTTTTAAATGTATCCTCTGTCACACTCGCTGTGGTTGAACTGTCAGTCTACTGTACAAATGAAGTCTATTCCAGACGAGCACTGAAACACTCGAAGTCATCTGTAGGGAGGTTTTGAAGTGCAGCCTGCAGAGGTACATCCATCATTGACATCACTGCTAATTTTGGTGACACATTAAGCAAAACATGCCCAGGTCTGCGTGAAAGAAATACATGAAGTCAGTGGTTCCTTGTGATTTTTTTTTTTTTCCTCCCCTTTTCAAATGCTTATAAAAGCAGATGGTTACATCAAACGTGTGTCTTCAACGCTCGGCGTGTTGAAAAGAACTGACTGTGATTTCGCTGACAAATGATTTTTCCAGATGTACGTCAGGCTTGGGGAACATAAATTATGTGAACATAATCTTTGTTTACTCAGGGAGGGCTCTGATGGCCCTGTTAGCATTAATTAGCATTAGCCCTGCAACAATGTGCACACATTATCCCGCCGTGTGTGTTGAGAGACGTTTATAGAGGCTGGCACGGCTTGACAGAGGTTAAGATCTGAGCCCAGGGATGTGGTCTTGTGCACCCTTTAATGGGATAATATGAGAGTGCAGTGACAATGATGACCCTGACACGGGGTTTTGCTGTGCAGTCTTGCCTGGTTTGCTAAATGATGGCGGATGTAATAGTCAATGCATGCTACAAAATCATGTGCGAAAGGAAACAGAAAGTCTCAGTCTTTGTTTCCACTGACCTCTGTGAAAAACCCCCAAAGGCCGGTGGTTAAGACATTAGTTCTCTCTCTTCTGATCCTCTCAAGTTAAACACCCTTCTCAGAGCATGCTATTTCCTGAAGATGAATAGTACTCTGTGATGAGGGAAGCTAAATACATCCAGGCATTTCCCCAGGAGTCTGTGTTTAGGTGATGGGTCGAGCTGAGGATGTGGGCAGTGAGAGTTTGGTGCCTCGCTGCCGGCTAGCCACGTGGACGCAGGGCCATTAAAGCAGTTGTTTGTCTTCTTGTTTTTTTTTCTCTCAATGAATGATTCGTGTGGTCAGGCCTCAGCCAAATGACTAACCTGAAGTTCGAGGCCTGATAAAGAGCTGGAACTATTGGACTGGAGTCGAATGAGAAAGCTGTATTTACGTCTCCTTTTTTTTGCTCTTTCACTCTCTTAATGATAATGCTGCATCATGCTGTCTGCCTTTAATGATATCCACATTCTTTCCAGTTCCCTTGTGTTTGTGTGGTTATGCACAATGAAATTTTATTGCTCGGGTGAAAGACGCTATGTTTAAAAATTGCACCATAGTCCCTTTGTAATATGTAGTAAGAAGAACACCCTATAGTGAGCTTAGTGACAAAATTAACAACAGTTTCTAAAAATTCTTTTCTGGCACTTTTAATTATGTCATTACTGTGGCACAGTTCAGACTTACCACGTATCCTTCTTTTTCCTTCCGTGCAATGCATGGTGGTCCATACTGAAGGGTTAATGACCATTGGTTGTACACTACTTTTCACAATGAAAAATGGGAGGTTGTCATTTTGTGATTTCTTGGGTTGTGGACAAGTCTGGAAAACTTCTGAGTTTGTGTGATAAAAAATTCCAGAATGTCATTAATTGCTGTTCTTGCTATCGTTGCTCTCATGAACAGCATTCAGTCATTTATGAATTATTAGGCCTGCAACCAGCGATCATTTTTTATCATCGATTAATCTTCTGATTGCGTTCATGTTTAATCGATAAATCATGTAGTCTAGAAACTGACAAAAAATAATGAAAAACACTCAGAGGCCAACGTGGTGTCTTCATATTTTTTCTATACTCCATGTTGTAGTTAACAACTCAAAAACATTTTGTTTACTGCCAGAAATACAAAGAAAAGCATCAAACCCTGACATTCAAGAATCTGGAACCAGCAAATGTTTAATAATTTTGCTTGGAACAAGACTGAAGCGATTTTTTTGCGATTTGATATCAAAATAGTTGTCGATTAATTTTCTTTCCATCTATTAATCGCTTATTCGCTCCATCTCTATTAGATATACGGTGTATTTATAAAAGACTAGTGGCCATAGGACATAAAAATTGTAGCAATAGTTTTAAATTCATTTGTTAGGAAATAATACACGCCAACATTTTGAAATGTTGCCTAATCAATTAGCAGTGGGGTTATAGTCAGGTTAGTTAAGGCCATTTCCCAATAAAAGTACAAAAAATTACAGTAATGGTGGACGGATGATCCTTCTGCTGCCCGCTGATGATGCAGAGAATTACATTTTCTAAGCTTGTAAGCACGAGGTCAAGTCAACTGCAAAGGAGCCTTTGAGGTGCGTCCAGCTGCTGACTTGCCGCCTGCCTGCACTCACAGCATCAGTGGTCAGAGGTTCATATTCCAGTCTTTCTGACTGGGCTGGTTTGCTTTGATAATCAGTCCTGTTTACCACTCCATGTCCTGGGGGCTAACTGGGCTCACATCACCCTCAAATGAACTGAGGAGTGAGGGAAATATTCAACACAGCTGTGCTTACTCTGAGGGCTGGGGCAAGGAGAGACACGCTGCTACACTTTCAGGTACAGGGCAGGTCTTGCCTCTGAAGTCATCCACGGAGAGCCTGTTTGCATTTATAAGAAATGTTTGCTTGGGTACAAAAATAAAGATTTCCCCAGTGGCGAGGGATGGGAGAAAGATGGGAGAAAGTGAGCTGGATGGAGATAAAAGATTTTTAACAGGTAGGGAAGCAGCTAACCCAGTTGCTGCTAGGGAATATAGCAGCAGCTCCACAGCAAATCAAAGGTAACGGTAGGCTGAAGACTCGAGCGGACAAACTATCCTTGAATAAATTTAGCCAGTCTCTCCCCAGACGCTTAGATTAAGAAAAGTGGAGTTGCGAATTTAGATACTCTACCTTTTTTTTTTTTTGCCTCAGCTGTATGTCTTTTGCAGGCTTGATGCACGGTCCCCGTCGAATAATACTTTCTCGTCCTAGATGTTCTTGTCTTTCACTTTAAGATTCATGCGTGACAGCGAAACATTCTGCTTCTGCTCTTTACTCGCTGTCAAGATTTCTCAAAGTCAGCTTTGTTTATTTGACCACTTTAGCATTTCTGTGTGTCTGCACAACAGACGAAAGGCTGGCAGCAGCTATATGTGGCGCAGGGGACACAGCCGTGTAATGACTAGAGGGCACGGCTTGCTGTTTGGTCTGAGTGGACACACAGTAAGCTGTTAATTTCAAGAATTATGATAGTAGTATTGATAGTAGTATATAATCAATGCTCATCATGGTCTCTTGTGTAGCTGTGGAGCAGGTTGTCACTCATATGTGCTTTACTCCATGACCGAGCGTTGTCCCGCTCTTAATGATCAACCTGTTCTGAATTCATGAGGGTGGCCTTGCAAATTAATGCATATGTGTGCGTCGCCAATGTTTGTTTGCCCAATTAAGAATTCATTCTGTGGCCTGGTCTACGCTTACCCTCCTTGGCTGTCTCAGCATGCACATGCATAAATGTGTTAAGTGCATAAATATACTGTACTCAATGTAAATTATATACCTACAGTGCTACAAAGACTTATACCTTCTCGTGGTATTCAGTAGGCTCCCGAGTTAGTGCTGTGATGAAAGATTTACATTTTGTCTAATTAGTGCAAAGCACATTGTACAAATGCAAATTTCTAAGTTGGTTTTTTTGTTGTTGTTGCTGTTATTTTCCAAAATTTTACTAAGTAAAGATGCTTCCTTGCACAATATGGAACCATTGTTTTCAAGAGAAGTGGAAAGTCATTGGCATGCAGAGAGCAATAACATGTTTTCAGTGTACCCACACTGCATACTGTGTTGCTGGCGCCCAGGCTGGCCCCCTGTTTGTGTGTGCATCCTGTACCCCTCTGCTTCACCAGCCCTTCCCCATATTTCCAATATTTCCACTAGGTCTTTCTGTCCAAACTTTGCCTAGTGTGAGTTCTGGCATGCCGGCCCTGCCCTGCCCCTCTCCGCTCTGCTCCACTTCCTCCCCCCGCCTCTGTGGCCTGGCTGCCCAGCGGGGGCTGCCTGCTCACCTCCGGGGCAGCTGGCATGCCTGATGGCCCCATTCATCAGACCTGAGGATGAGGGTTTGAGGCCCACTGTGGAAGGGAAGGGGGGTGGGGTTGGGGAGGGTGCATGTTGTGGGCCTTGTTGTTGACTTTATTGGGATAGATATTAAATAAGGCATGATGACAGAGGAGGCAGAGGAATGCTTTCAACTCCCTCTGCAGGAGATGTCCGACAAAAAACCCTGGGACTGGATGGATGTTGGCCCGGATAAAAGACGGGAGGTACAGCAAGGCAAACAGTAATTTACGTAAAACATACAAGGGGGGGAGAAAAACGGCGGTAAGATAAATTTACCAAGAAAGTGACTTTCAGAAAATGAATCGGGGACTGGAGCATTAGGGAAATAAGCAAAGTTTTTCAGGCTGGTGTGAAAGATTGCAGTTTGTCTTTTCAAGACAGATGACTTGCCTTGGGCGAGGGGCTGGCGGCCCGCAATGTTGAGGCTGGTGGCTGAATGGCTGATGATTGAATGACAGAACCCCTCCTGAGATTGGCCATTAACACACGCAGCACACACACACATACACACACACACACACACACACACACACACACACAGGGTCCATTGAGTGTCCCAGTAGGGGAGAGGACACAGCCTCTGGGCCATGGGCCAGGGGCCAGTGGAGGGATCCAAAGGGCAGTGGAGGTCTCCCCCGCAGTTTCAAATACAGCCAGCAGTTAACTATCAGCATGGGAAAATCACGCTCTGCACCTCCACACCCTCAGCTGCACTGAAGCTCAACAGTAGCACAGCCCTGTGTGTGTGTGTGTGTGTGTGTGTGTGTGGGAGATATTCCTTTGACCCTAACCCTGTTCCCCAGCTGTTGAACAAGAGAGAAAGAAAGCTGCAGCGCCAGAAAGAAAGAGAGGGACACAGTGAGAATGGATGGCTGAGATGACAGTACTTGAATGTAGTCCCAGGAGGCAAAAAGAATGACTCACTGACATCCTCTTGGCAAGCGTCAGAAGTCTCAAAAGTTTACTCCTTTTAATGCCACATTTATCATTCAGCTCTTTGTACTACAACATTTACGCTAATTCACAGAGGACCTTCTTGTGTTTAACATTACCTGAGATTTCCAGTAATATCCCACGGTATGTTTAGGGACCGTCAAATATGTGGCTTGCAGAAGGTAAGTACCACTTATCAGCCCTTAAAAGATCACATCAGGCGAAACAGTCGAGTTAAAATTTCTCAAATGAGGAAGAGAGAATGTCTGCCTCGAGTAATGCAAAGGAAAAATGTCGAGTAAAGCATATGAACTTCCCTGTTATTTACTTGTCTGACCTGTCAGCCAATTACATCCCTGCACCGGTCAGTCACAGCAATTAAACCTCACGTTGCAGAACGGATGCAACCTGTCCGCTGCAGAAGAGTCAGAGAAACCAGTAGTAATGAAGCCCCGTAGAAAGTAACCATTCAAGTCCCTGTGTAATACTGATGAAAGGACACCACTCCATGAATATGGGTGGTCTGTAATAAAGCCTAATTTGTCTGAAGAAATGCTCTCATACTGGACAAACATGATTGTGGCTGTTGAAATCAGTTGTAGCATTTTTGATCTTTTATTTCTGAAATATTGAATACGTAGTTTGAATATTTTTGCAGGCCCCCCCCTTTTTTTTTTTTTTTGGGCGCTACACACAAACAAACCAACAACGTGGTATTTGTTTCTCATCTTGTCGTCTGATTATGTTTTCACAGTGTTTCTTGTGGAACAATTTGGCCAGCGAGGTCACTGCGGTAAGAGTCTGCTGGCATGTTTGTCAGGGAATAACAATGAAACTAGCTTGGATGGAGCCAAGTTTCCCATGACAAAACATTATCCACATAGCTGATGGTTCCCAATAAACCAAAACAGCCGCCAGCGAAATGAGTTGCACGTTTAAAAGAAGTGAACATGTTCAAGAGCCCATCTACTCTTACACTTAGAGGAAAGTGTGAACCCCTGACTGTCTTTTCTCAGCCTTCGCCTGAGTCTTGTAATTATCTTGTCAATTAACCTGGAGGTGGAAGGATAAATGACACACTTGTCTCCCGCTCCTTTCACATCGATGCTTCCTTTTCAGTCTGCTTTCAAATCAATGCACGGCGGAGTGATTGGGGAGAGAGAGCGTGACGCCCTATGTTATTTCAGAATCGGGGGGTATTTAAATTTGACTTTGCTGATAATTTCAAGGTTGCTCTTCCCCGCTGAGCCGCCTGCTTTTCATTTATTCCTTCATGATGTACTGTTGCCTCTTTTTTCTTGTTTTCAAACCACACATTTTTCCACATCTTAGCGGGAAAAGAATAACTTAAGGCATTTTTGAAGTGAAATCATACTGTCAGTATTTAGATTATAACGCTGACATCCCGTGTCAAAGATAATATTAAGCTGCAGTCAAGACTCTACCTTTTACACCAAACGAATATAGATTTTTCATTCACTGTAAGTGTAACTGTAAGTTATGTTTACTTTTTGCGAGATCTTCAGCAGTCTGCGTCGCATCTGCATAGGCTCAGCGGTGTAGAACGAGTAAATAAGTCCGTCTGTGCTTCATCTTATGTAGGGGGGGGGCAGCATGTAGCCACATGTGAGCAAGCAAACCAAAGTGACAGTTGAACCAATGCAGGATCCAGGATCTGCAGTCTTACTCTGCAGAATTCCTCATTTCAGCAATAACAACCCCCTTAATGAAAACCTTGAAATAACTGAACAATCTTTTTCATTTTAACAACACATTGAATTAAACAGTATATGGTTTGTGGAGAAGAGGGAAAGAAAAAAGAAGAAGCTCAGGTAGAGCTTTGAATGATGAAGGCACATTTAGAGCATTTGTGTCCAAGACGTCAAGAATTCTGAAATTTAACAGTTTTCCACAGGCATCCCAAGGACATCCAGAACACATCATACCTAAAGCTTGAAACTGATCATTTCAAGTGAGGGTTTGTTTTTTGTTTTTTTTTGTTTTCCTCTGGTCCTGGAGAACTCAGGAGCTCATTGAGATACTCCCCAGAGCTAATCTTATGTTTACAGTTTCTAACTTTGCATAGAGGTGGACAAATAAAAGTGCTTGTACGGTCAGTGGAGACAGATAGTCAATTAGCTGACTCATTGTTCTGTATCAACTCACTGGATCTCTGCTGTCAAAATATGTTTGTTTACAGACGAGTCACCACTGCCAGATGTGACAAATGTTGGATGAGAATGAGAAAAATTGTTCTGTCAAAGATTAAAGCAAAGGTGTTTTACTATTAGGTTGGGTTGTTTGGAATGAAACAAATACAAAAATATCTATAAATATATTATGCTTCCATTGTATTGTATTCCTTTTTTAACATTTTCTTAAAAATCATTCTATTTTTCTCTTTAAGCCATATTTTATTTGTTAATTTTTTTTTTATTTTAAACATACATAACACCAAAATAAATGACAAAAAAATGTCTTTTTTGTGTGTGGAACCAGGGACTCCACTGAGCCACCTCCATCCCTGCCGGTGATGCAACGTCCTCTTTGTAACTGGCATTCTAATCCTTCAGAGATGGAGTGCCGACACCTTGACCCCGTGACCCTGCATAACAACACTCACTCTCTCCTATACTTCACACTTCACTAAGCAGCAAAGCCACAGCTGGATGTGCATGCATGTGTAGACAAAGAAAAAGAGAAAAGGCTCAGCAACGAGAACGAAATATGATCTGTCCGTCAGCGGCCTCGTCGGCGCATCCGTCCTGTCGGAGTGTTTCTGCAGCTGTTCACTCCACTGAGCGCTCAATCACCGGGAATGGTCCGTGTGAATTTTTTGGTGTCTGACTCGGAGCGAGCGTGCGTTGGCAATACGTGTGTTGCAGGGTCTCCCATGTGGAAGCTGATCAACATGCCGAGTGCGTCGATGCCAGCTCCGCGCGTGTGCGTTCGCAGTGCGTTTCCGCGTGCCCATCCACGCCTCGCTCTCCTCTCAAATCCTCCAGGTCGTGCCACTTGTGCTCGGAGCGAAGCTTTCGTGAGCTCGAGCTTTTAATTTTTTAGAAGCTTGTATGCTTGTTAACTTAACCTCAGAGTGACCTTGCTGATGTCAGTGTTCCCGCCCCTTTTTTTTTTTTTATTTTACTCTTCTTCTCAACCGTCGCTGCAAAATGTCTCAGCGATGAATTCAGCGATAAGGTTGGGAGTTAATTAAGCAACGTTAAAGACTGCAGTCTTTGCGTAGCACGATAGTCCCAGCAGGGCAGATTAATGTGATAGGGATGGTTTGGATAATGTATTGTGCTGTGTGTGCTATCCTGCCGTCTCAGGATACCTTTTAACAAGCTTGTTAATATTTTTTTTAATTTTAAACAATATTGCTTCTATAATTAACCGTGATTAGGTGAGGGTTGTTGAAATTAATTGAAACATTTGTCAGGCTGCAGCACGTCCCATCGCTATTTGCTCTTTCTGCTATCTGTTCCCCTTTTGTTGGTTAATGCAAATGCAAAGATGGATGGAGAACAACAGGGGAGGAGAGAGAGAGAACAGCAGGCACTGCTAATATAAATGCTGATGAAAAAAGTTATTTATTGCTCTAAACAGAGCATACACGCCGGTGGTTCTGGAGCTTGTGTCTGTGCAGAGCCAGCTTCCGCATCCCACTGTACTTCATGTCGTACCGGATCAGAATAAAAGGAGAGGCAGGCAGAGGGAAGGAAAGGATCGGAGGGATTGCTTTTGACATCCTGCACTCCTCCCTCTCCGTCCCCCCCAGTCATCCATTTAACCCTGCCACCGCGGCTGGTGCAATATTAATGCCCTTAAACGCAGATGAGGTGAAAATGTGTCTGAAGGAGCGGAACCCTGTAGGGAGGGCAGCTGCATGCATGCACGGGGTTAGGAACACACACACACACACACACACACACACACACACACACACACACACACACACACCCCCCACAC
>KV751320.1:1047901-1089233 GCA_001698575.1 Mola mola | reverse complement strand
ATATCCCCATTTAGCCTACTAAAAGCATATTTTCATTCAATTTTATGTTGAATAAGCAAAAATGAATAAAATACATAAAATCAAATGAATGAAGTTGCACCAAATGAACTGACTACTTTTGAAAGACCACAATGGCTTTTAAGAGATTCCAAAATGTATTGAGATTAAGTGGTTTATGTACTATTGGCCATATTTTAATATCTATTCTGTAAGCAACTCAATCTTTAATAGTGTCACACTTGGTCTGAGGATTGAGTAAGCTTGAGTCTTACATGTTGTAAATAAGATTATTGCCTTCGCCAACACGGTAGTTTATATTACGTCTGACGGTTGGTTGGATTTTTTTGGATTGGGATTACATAAAACCTCCTGGATGGATTTCAATCATGGAAGAACCCATTCAAATAAAGCACAGATCCGGATAAAGGGGCATATCCAAGAAATTTAATTCAAGGGGACTGTTTAGCTTCAGTCATTCTAATTTTCATATGAAAGGACACATTTAATACCATTATCAATGTAGTCTGAGTGATGTGACATTCCACATCTGTCCAAAAGGTATTTTAAAGTTTACCAAAAAAATCTAAAATAGGTAAACTTTTGTCTGCAATCATTTAGTGTTAAAAGTTACAGGCTACTTCTTTAAAAGGGCTTTAACAACTGCAGTTTTCAGTTGGAAAAATGCCCAGTAATTAGTGCTTTCACCGAGCAGAGAGACTTGCCATTGGTGATGAATTGATTGGAAGTGCATGCAAATAAGTCCTCTGGTCAATAACAGAGGAGCTTTAAGATGTGGGTCTTACATTGATGATGTCAGTAGTGATCTCTGGCACTGAAAATGGATTTTATTGTTACTTTTTTGTGTTTTCCAGGAAGGATGTATCTTGGGCGAATCCTCTTTGCTTCAAAGTGTTAATTCGACTCAACGGAAGAAAATGAAAACTTTCGTTGCAGTTTTGAAATATTTTTTTTCTTTTCTCAGCCCTTTATATCCTGGTTTTCAGTCAATGCTAAATTTAGTGGAGCCATCATCTGTCCTCGCTTTTCCCAGCCAGTCAGTTAAATTGGGATTAGTGTCTCTTTGTTCCCCTGACTGGCAGCGCAGAGTCTGGGACAGACCTGAGAGGCACCGGAATCCCATCAGATCAGCCACACTAATTAACTTGTTTAAACAAACTGGGCGCGAGTGCTGGGAGAAAGGCTTTCAGCCCCCTTCAGAAAGCCATTAAAAAGGAACAGGGAGGGGAACCAAGTGACACAAGAGGGCCAGCGTGCAGTTTTATCAACGGCCTGGAAGCTGACTCTTTTGTAAATGTATCCGTGTGTGTTTATGTTAGGGGGAGGGAGGATTGTGGGGGTGTGTTTATGACGCAGTTTGGTCAGGAATGAGAAAAAGAATACGCAGACCTGAGCCACTTAACCTCTGACCTCTGTGTACAGCGCTCAATCAGAGATCACAAACATAGATTCTCAGGAGAAAGAATACAGAGAATTCCTGGAGCACAGTTTCCACAGTTGTGGCTGATTTTCATTCATATGAATCCACTGCTGAGTGTTCCCGGATCTCTGTTTATTCCTTGAGGTTGTGCACATAGTGATACAATTTAACATGTCCCACACACTCTACATTTGTTCAGTATAGTGATTAGCTCTCTAACTCAGGGTTGACGCTTCTTCACAATGTGTCATCCACATGTCACAGCTTGCGCTAATATGCCGAGCTAACAACGGCTGCAGCAAAGTCGCGCAGTCACACACAGACCTCGATAGAGATGTGCATGTGTGTGTGTAATTAGACAATGGGCTATTATCCAGTAAAGATGTTTTTCCCTCACACACCAGCACTTGCCTCCAGGATTTTGCAGTGCTGAGAGTAAATAATAGAAATGTTCAGGTTGAGTAGAGGCAGCGCTTCCACAGGGCTTCTTTTTGTAATAAAAAGCCCCAATCAAGTGTAGTGCAGAATCACACACACATACATACTGGTTCAGACAGAGGGGACTTGGCCTACCCTGCCAGAAAACTGCAGAGCTGTATCTTGGGCTGTGGCATCCTCAGATGCAACGACCCTTCTGGGATATTCTTCAAATAAAAGAAACTGACATCAAATTTTAGAATGCTTTATACGCCCTAAATGGCTATTTGGAGTTACTACGCACAGCAAATACACATAAACAAATGTGTCGACAGAGAGCAGGAACAAGAGTTGCAGGGATGCCTTAGTGTGATGTATGACCCCCCCCTTAACTCCCCCAAAGGGCCATCTCCAGCTTGGCATCAGCCATAAGACAGACAGAGGAAATTAACACTGGCGAATTTATCTCCCATGCTGCCATTGTTTCTGCCCGATGAGCTCCGAATTAACAGATTTATTAAAGTGGCAGGTTGAGACCTTCTCTTATTACGGGGCCAAACTGCTGTGCAGGGATTGTGTGTTATGTTTATTTGTTGGAGCTCAAATTGAAATGAAAGCTGCAGATTATCAAATTAAAAGATCGGAGAATTAAACTGAGGCTATCATCACTCGTATCGGGAATGAATTTACACTAGGTGTTGGCAGAGGTGCCATTGTTACGCAGCCATGGAAAAAAAATGTGAATTTATAGGTACTCAAGACTTATTGTGACATCGTTTGCATGGAAATGCTGTCGTTTCAGTGTAAAGATATATTTAACTTGGCTCCCTGAGTGAGTTGGAGAATGGTTTTCTGCTCTCTGTATCGTTTTGGAGTATTTGCACACAGGAAGTCTCTACTGTCAACATTTGTCACTTCAAAGAAAGTTGCACTAAAGGACACACACTAGAGGGAAAAGAAAAGGTCTTAGCTTACTGGATTGTGGATGCACGGAATCTTTCGTGTCATTCTGTCCTTGTTTTTCTTTTTTTTTTTTTTGCCCAAGCTATTGTTTCCTTCCGAGCTACAAGGTGGTTTAGTCAAACTCCATTTGAAACTGACACATCCCTGCAAATTTCAGCAGAATTAGGTATAAATGGGGAGTAATTAAAGATGGACAAGATCAGTTTTTTTGGTGTGTATTTATTTAATTAAGAGTGAGAAGTACTTTACAGAAAGCTTGCAAACATGGCTGAACACAGTGATGCTGGTTTACACCCTCAGGCCAGTCACAGTCACCCTCTCACACACTCAGGCAACATATTCAAGACCTCAGACAGAACATTAGAATCTCCAGCTTTCTAAACATTCATCCCTCAGCTGGATCGGAAAATCCCATCACCAACATCCAATCAAAACGTAGACAAGGGGCAGGGCAGGAAGTATCCCTCTTTAATGATTTGACATAAACTCAGACAGCAGATAGAACGCCAACTGCAGTGAGTCTTGATCAGATTTATATGTGCAGGTCCAGTGGTATAAAACCCCCTTCTCGTTCTCGCTCTCCCTCATTTCCTGTGGTGTTTCCTGCTCTTTTCCAAACGACTGCGCTGCTTTTGTCTTGAGGCTGGAAGTTGAAGCAGCAGCTTTTATTTGATGCCTGAGCAGCAGCCTTAACTTTTACCCTGCAGCTCTCTTTCCTTCTCTGCCGTGGACTGATGTTTCTGGGCACTTCATCTCCTGTCTCGCTCACTCCTTCATCCACCCTTCCTCCACCTTTACCCCTGTGGCTGCTGTAGTCAGCCGGGGTAATGGAGCCACTTACTGCCCCCTTTAAATCTTAACAGTGCTAGTTAACCCTTTATTGATGTTCCAAGACCCCTCAGTTGCCTAAAGGCTGACCAGACTGTAAATATACTACCTGCGCTTGATCAGCTGCTCGCAAGGAGGCTTTGACTGAACGCAGGCTCAGTCATTAGCCAAAAGAAAAAAACTTAACTATAACCATTTGTCAGAAAGTTGTTTTTTTTTTTCCCTTGCAAGGTCTTTGTTCTCCTTAAGAGCCGTTGCCTTCTGGTGGCAGCTGCCACTGGACACAGGAAAAGAGGCTTTGGTTCGCCCATTTTCACAATAACACAAAGTTAAAATGAGTAAAAAAGGGTGTGACTCTGCTGGTGTGGCCCTTGTGTCTGTATCTAATTAGCTTTAGCCCAAAGCATGTATTGTTTATTTTTTTGTGCCTCCCGTGACAAACTGTTAGTGATTTGTTACAGCCAAATTCAAGTCTCGGTGTCTCCACGCCAAGCGGATCAGCCTTGGTGGCAATGGGTAACCTGATCACAGAGCCAAGATGTATACACATTAGTTGTAATCTTATGAATCCCATCCATTGCAATACGAGTGAGAATTAAATGAGGAAAAATGAGAAAAGTGGGAGAAAAGCATGTAAGAGTGGCCGTTGCGAGTGAACAATGACAGGCATCTAGATCATACTTCTCGGATCATTTGCTCCTCCATATTGGAGTTTATGGTTTGTAGATTCTACTGCAGTAAAGAACGTATTTTCAGAGGCAGATGTTAGCTTTTGATTGATTTCTTCTTCACCGCAGATTAGCTCACAGATGCTCACTATGTTTTCCTCAACTGTTTGTAACACAGACAGAGACTAAAGCCTGAAACTCATCATTAGATCTCCCCTGAGGCACATAGATCTGTAGTCCAGAGCGCTTGTCCAAATATCTAATAACCCGTAGTTGGTCTTTAGGCTACATCCCACCCTCATCCCACTCATCCCGTCTGTCCCCCTGAGGCCCTCGATGGAAGAAAATAGTGTTTACTTAAAGGATAGTCTGCTGGGTCATATGCAATATCACATCTGACCACCTCCATTGGTGTTCATGTATCCTGCAAGTACAACCAAGACAGGTGGCCTCAACTGCAGTCCAATAAACTCCAAAAGAATGCTTCTCATCCCCCCCCCCTCAAAGTCCACCCTCTGTTCCAAAGGCCAGCCGTATCCTTTTACCTCAGGCGAGGTTGCTGATGGTCTGGGACATGTTAGCCAGCTGTCAAGTGTAAGAGGATAAATCACGCAAATGAAAACAAATAGAGGCAGGTCTGCTTTACTCTAATTAAAGCCGGGTTCCCCTCCTCTGTAAACCCTGCTCTGTTCTACATACTTGACAGTGCACCCGGAAACATGTGTTCCTCCTGAATTCCTGAAACAAAGCCATGTGTATCTGCTCAGGGGGCACCGTGATGACCCTCGGGAGCTCACAAATGTTTTTTTTTTTTTTTTTTTTGATGCCCTGTTCTGTTAAACAAGATAGCATCAAAGGAAATGCCATTTCAGTAAAAAAAAGAATATAATGTTTAGATGCCCTACAGTCTATTTGTATGCAATACTAATTTCTCCTCTCTCTCTCTCTCTCTCTCTCTCTCTCTCCCCCTCATGTTTCCCTGCGTCTGCTGACTTTACTGCATATAGGTAAGGACATTCTTAAATGTGTATTTTCTTTATTACGTTATTCCCTCTTTTATGTATTTTAAATCATCAGAAGCAATCAAAAAGTTCACCAGTATGAATTAAACATGCCTGCACCAAGAGCTTTGGTTGTGGAACTTGCATAACTGTGGAGCCAGACTAATGAGCACTGGTTAGCTACTAACTTAATGAGATGTAGGGGTCGTCCGACGTGAACCAGTCCCCGCATGGCATGCGTCCCTCTGCATCACTCACACGTTCTCATTTATATTTTAACGTCTGTGTCGGGGATAATTTTATCAGTGATGGGACTATTCGGTAAGATTGGAATGGCTGCTGTGTGAGAAGAATAGATCAGGGATTCTCCCAGTGTGAATGAGACATAAAGCCATATGGATCTGGTGGTGGACATCTACAGCAGCATCCTTATCTGCAGCCCACTGAGTAGCTGGAAGAAAATAACAACTTGCCACTCATCTCCCTCCCAATCCCCCGTCATCGCGGAGCAGAGAGGCTCCTCGCCAGTTTACTGTAATTCCGTAGTGTAGCTTAATTGTTGTTCAGTTGGAGGCAGAAGTGCCTTCCAGCAATAACGATATCTGCTCTGGCAGTATGTATCTGTACACGTCTGCACAGGGAAAACAGGAAGGCTCACTGACCCATGGACTGGTTCAATTAGCATTCGCCAACGACACCGGCTCTCACCAGCACAGCGCGAGTGTGTGCGGGCCTGTGCGTATGTGTGTGTTTTGCTGGTATTACTGCACACTTCCATTAAATATTAAAACATAGGGCTGGGAGTGCACTGGGGTAGGCCTCCTGCTCCCCTCTCTCATCAAAAATAAAAGGACAGCAAACTGTAAAGTATTTGGAAGATGGAAAGAAGGAGAGAGTGGAGGCAAGAGAAAGGATTTTACAATAGCTAGAGGAAACCAGGAGGAAGAATATGGGCAAAGCACTGGCAAAACCAGTGAATTATTAAAATAAGAGATTAAAAGTAAAAAAGATTGTGGAGAAATTATTAAAATCTGCCCTTTTTCTTCCTGCAGCTTAGCATGCTCTTAACGTAAAAGCTGTAGACTTGATAACACCTGCTGCCAAACCAGGGCAGTTTTAACTCAAAGCGCTGCTGAAAAAAGATGGATGGAGCACAGTGAAGTCAGTGTCAAAGGTCAGAAAGTGGAGCCACCCAGCTCGTAATGGCTTTAACCTCTGACTCCCAGCCGTGTCCTGAGTCGTCTCTTAATGCGGCGTGACTGACAGCTCGGCGGCGCTTCACATTCTTACGTCTGTGTCTCGAGCAGACAGGGTGCGACTTTAAACCCCACATTAAAACGGCAGCATCACTCTATATAGGGTATCAGGATTCTAATTTTACTTTTGCCTTTGTTTTTTGTGTCTTATCCCATAGTTTTATCTTGTTAAATGATTGTCACCTTACTGCAAAATGCTGAAAGTTTATTTCCAGGAAGCCCCCGACTGTAACACGGCAATCCAGCTGCCTTGAAGCCAGCAGTCCCAGCCTTCTCTCTAATGGAACAGAGGACTTCAAATGTGACTAATTGTTATCTGTTTGTTTCTTGATGTGCCTCTTTTGTGGCGCAGTTGGGAACAGATGTGCCTGATGAGCTTTGTGAAGTGGCGGAGATATGCAATGGGACAAGCCTAATCAGTAGCACAATTGTAAATCGTGGAGTGCATAACTTGCACGAGTTGAGGAGTATAAAAGTAGTTGTTGTTTTTGATTTGCTGCCCGTGCTACATCTTGAGGGAGCCTTTATTTTCACAGCCAGAGAACAGCCAAGTTTTCAAACACAGAAGATGAAGGAGAGACCATGTTCGCCAGTGGAAACATTAAGAATAACCGATGTGGGTCAGTGTAGGAACATGTACACTGTGGCCTGACCAGCATATAAAAAGACCTGAAAGAGAGGAAGAAAAAGATGAGGTGTGCAGTGAGATAAGTTTTAAATGAGGATGGATATGATGTTGAAGGATGAAGGACTCTGGCATACTTCCTGAACTCTTATCTGACCCTGAGTGGTGACGCCTGAAGACTTGCATGTAGGCCACGAACCCAAACGTCCATGTGATAGATGCCTCAGGCTGCACCAGGTTGGTCTTTGAACGTCTGGGTCTATGTAGTCTAATGTAGATGATTTTAATCAGGGGACTTGGTTTTTTGTCTCATTTTTTTGAAAGAAGAAGAAAGGGGAAAAGAAGAAAAACCCCCATCTTTTTCAGTCTCATATTTAATTTTGTTTCCTGGGTGACCTCACGTTAGCCCTAAGGCTGATTATTTTGTTGAGGATATGTTATAATCAAACACATACTTCCTTACAAAGATGTTTCTCGTGTTCACTGCAGAACGCAGATGTGAGCATAGCTGCTCAGGGGAAGCAGTTTGTGTGTGTGTGCCTGAGATTTTAGATTCCTGTCCAGCAGATCATACAGATTTTTTTTTTTTCCTCCCCATTTGGCAAAGCGCGGTCTGGCACCGGGTCCTGGATGGCAGCTGAAAAGCACAGGGTCTTGAGGTTATGTTAGAACGACACACAGCTTGGCAGCAGAGGACACAGACTCCTCTATCACTGGCACAGCATTGAATCTGTGAGGCCACAAACGCAGAATATGATACGCCGCATCATCCAATTTAATATATTTATCAAATAGAGATATATAGTGGTGGAGTTTTATAATTAACATAATATTAAATGCATGATGTTTGCCCAGTTCATTCTCCAGTGAATTGATAAAGCTTACCTGTCTTCTTAAAGAGAGAAAACTCATCATTTTATATTTTGGCTCCTGTGAGGTTAAGTGAATATCTCCTCCCCCTTACAAAAGGAGTACAAAACACACAGGTTGAAGTAGATTTGTTTTCCACTAAGTCTTTCCAGATAAAGTTTCTTTTGCCCATCTTCCTTTCTACCTTCCATCAGGTTTGTGATTCCAACCTTCTTAATACATAGTTCCTGGATATAAAGCATATTTATATTTGAACTTGATACCTACCGTCACCATAAAGCTGCACGAGCTCTTTCAGGGTTTTTTTCTGCCTGGTCTTCATAGTAGTTCTTAGGTTATGAGTTTTTATTTACTAGATTTCTGGCTAAATTCACAAACCCTCCTTTATTGTTATTGTTATTGTTCCTGCTCTATCTCACAAAGTGTGTATGAAAGAATTTAAGGGCTGTTACTTTGCCCCTCTCAAGACAAATGCTTCAATTTAGTGTTTTAGCTGGAATTTTGACAATAAAAGGATGAAGGCCACACCGAACTATAAATCACTTGCTTGCGTTTTCACACCGACTGCATTGCTGTGGTGACACCTTAGTACAGAGGTACAATTCAGCCCTAAGATACGGCTTTCCATAGGTAAAGGGATGGTGCATGTTCTTCCTAACCCTTCTGTGATTGCAGCAATGGAAAACCCAAACTGAACCCTCAGCGCAAACCAAATCTCGATTCCTTAAGAAAAGGCAAGTCTCGGCAGGCTGTGTGGAAAGGCCACACATCTAACTTGCGTTTCTTTCCCGACACATCAGAGTTCAGCACACCTCACACCACCTCTGTGCTCTGAGTGCAGAAGGAACCATCCGTCGTGTGTGATGGACATTGCTATGCCTTTGCGCTCCTCTCTGCTTGTGTTCTCTGTGTTCCTTGCGCGCATGTTTTTTGCACATGTATAGGCTGAGTGTGTCCCCAGCAATGTTTAGGAGATAATGGCAGCAGACAGAGGCTAATGTACGGTCCTATAAACAGTAATGGATCCTGTGGGGATGCAGAGCTGATATGAAACTTGGAGGCCACTCTCATGGTATATTGCCTTTAATATGGCACCGTTGACACACTGCGCAGCGCATGATATGCAAGAATGTTTAGAAGAACATTAGGGATGTGACGTGACTATATTAAAAAGACATTAGGCAAAATATGACCCAGTCGCTGGGAGCGGCTCGGTGCTGAGCTGCAGTAGCCTTGCCAGTGGCTCCGTTTTGGATATTCCGGTTTGTAGCAGTGAGTAAAGGATGTCATTAATCTGACTGTGCATTTTTCCTCCTGTTATGAACACAATGTATTTCCCGGAGGACACTGCAATCTTTGTCATTTCAGTGATTATTGCAAAAATAAAGAAAAAGTTATGCTAATGTTTGGTGTAGACAGGGACACCGGTGCTCGCATGAGCAGATACACTATTAATCATCCTGTCGAGGATAGAGACAGGCAGGGCTGGAGCGAGGGGGAGGGCGGCGTAGGGGGCAGTGACAGTTTGGCAAGGTGATGTGAGCTGAACTACTAGCCTGTGGAGAAGCCACCCCCTCCCCATCCCCCCCCATGCCTCCCATATCACGCCATCTCTCCCTCTGTAGCTACCACTCTCTCTCTCCATGTCACCTTCCCCTCACTTACCAGCCATGTTTCATCCCCTCTATTTAGGGACTGTGTTTGCCCCCTGGCGTGTATCTCCTGGGCCTGACTGTCACTCACTCTGCTGAGTGTCAGACTGCACATATCATGTGGAGATGGGATATATTGAATTTTGAGATGTGAGTGTGTGTGTGTGTGTGTGTGTGTGTGTGTGTGTGTGTGTGTGTGTGTGTGTGTATGAGACAACTGACATGTGGACACAGCACACACACATATACTCTATGTATGTGAGACTGTGATAACTGGACTGTAATACTAACTGAAGTGTGATCATATAGCAATTAGTTATATCTTGAGTGATCAGCTAATAGACAAGTACCTTTGAATGGTCATGCTGAATTAAGTAGCCTCCCTAATAACAAGAAACAGCATATACGGTCATGCTCAAAGCTCTGTCAGGCTGTACTGAGGCAGAGCTGTGCCTAATGCAAAATGCTAACCTCAGTGCACTAACATAATCACATTGAAAATGCTAACATGGTGATGTCTCTGGTGATATAACCGATTTGCTAATTAACAGTAAATCGAGGCTCCAATCATTTTTGCACATGTTTTTTCATAAAACAGTGGATCGGTAAAAAAAAATGAACTGCCGATGTTGTTATAGATCAAAAGTCAGAGGATCACCAACTCAAAAACAATTCATTATGTAAGAGATACGTGTACAAAATCTCACTGCATTTCAGACAAAATCACAAATTTCAATCTCATAGTGGCACCAGAGGAAGAATCAATAAGGAAAAAAAACAAAAACTGTGATTTTTGGCCTTGTCTTTGGCACAATGCAACAATGCTGGTTTGTATCCACTTTTAAAATCTGGACTCTGCCAGTTCTAAAACAGATGCTGTTATTTTGCAGTTGTTTGGCTCAATGAGGTGCCAGATCGGGATCAGTTCCGTACTGGATCTGACCCATGACTGCAAGTTCCAGTGACAGAATCCACCTCTAAGTCTACACAGCCTGAAGCAGATATGACTGTAATGCTGATCTGCTGTATTCGTAAAGAGATCTGGCCCAGAGTCATCTGTTATCTTGGCTAAATCTTGCAAAATGTAATGGATATCCATTCATTAGTTGTTTCAGGCCTGACTGACCTATTACAACGGCCATCCAGGGCTGATAGCATAACTAAAAAAAAAATGTTACACCTCTCCTTATAATTTTTAAGGTGAAAGATCCTGATAATGAATTTACGTAGGTCATTATATCCATAATTATACTGCTTGTCTATGTCTCTGGATTTGCATGCGCTATGTTCACTTTGTAGTCAGACTTTGTGCTTTTCTGTGATTACTGACTAATACGATCCGACAGTAAATGTCACTGTAGCGGCTCTTTGTCACAGATGTCGAGTGAAAAGCTTTCATGTCATAAATTCGGTTCAGGGATTACATGCTCTCTAATGGGATGAGAAAAATGTGCACACCCTTGATTCATAAAACCATTTCGGGACCGAGTTGAATTCAAAAACACATAGTCATCAAACTAAAAATTACTAAAAGCTGGACTGGGTAGTGCTCAAACTCAAGTGATGAGTTTAGTGTAATTACTTACAAGTTAGTTCAGCCGAAAAACAATAAAATAAAAATGTATTTTTGAACTGATTTCCTCTTTGGTGTGCTGTGTTTTTGTTACGGCGGCGTTAAAAAAAATTAAAAAAAACAAATAAAATCAAAACATTCTGATCTGTGCAGTCCTGATGTGAACTGAAAACAGCAGTCGGGATAACCTCAGGGATAATTGTTTTTTAGGGAAACATCATTTGGTAGGTTTTCAAACGTTCTGAAATGTTCATCCCTGCACGTCTACTCTTTGATCTGTCAGCTTGATTTAGTCTGTTTGTGTGTCTGCATCGGTTTGAGCCAGTCAATACATGCTCCTGGGTGTGCATGCGTGTGTATTTTTTCATGACCAAAGGCCATGTGTGCAGGAGTGTGTAACAGTGACATCAAGGGCTCGTCACAGACAGGAACCCCATGGAGTTGCATCACCATGTCAGCAAGGCACACCACTATCTAATGTTGTTGTCATGTCTAATTTAACCCTTAAGTCTGGCCTTATTAATGGAATAAACATAAAAAAATGTCTACCATACAATATGTAGCTGTATTAGAAACACAAGCATGTTGAATTATATCTTTTAGCCTTGTGTTCTCTCTTTGTTGCTCCATCTCTCACTACCCCTTCTTTGCCCCGGTTTGCTAGTGAGGCTCCTGTGTCGGTTGTATTTTAAACACCTGCTTTGAGAAGAGAGATCAGTCGCGTGGAAAAAGCCCAACAGAAGCCTTCAAGGGCTGCGGATCATAGGCAAAGTCAAATATTTGGGTATGGATCGGCAGGGAGGTGCACAGAAGAAATCTTTTCATCCCTCTTCCCCAGATGAGGAATTCTGCAGCTGTCAGAAAGCATCTTAGGGGGTTTGGGGAATGACTCTCAGCAGGTGAGAGGGTGAGACACCACACCAGAAAGTGATTATAATATCCCTCTGTTATAGGCCAAGCGACTCACAATTGATGTCATAAACAGAAATATTATTAAATTTTAAGCTTCAGCTGCCGTATTTCTCCTGTACATCACCATTTGTTTGACTATATCTTTCTCCTTTGTGTTACACTACAGAACTGTTTACTCTGCCTAGGGGTGTACTGATAAGACAACCATAGGCTTTGGACTAAAATTGAGAAAGAGAATGTCTCAAAATGTCTACCTGAGGGCCTGATAGAGTAGAGCACTCCAGTTTTCATTAGGATGCTGCAGTGCAATTGCCTTTAATGGTAAGATAATTTAAAAAGCACAGGTGGAAAATACAATAACTGAGAAGTGAACATTATACTGCAGAGGAAAAAAAACATGAATATTCTGTTGAAGGCAGCATTTTAGGCTACACTTTAGCCCAAGTGCTGATGCCCGAAATAGGAATCTTGGGTGATTTATCAGTGAGATTGGCTGCAAGAATACTGTTAAATAAAAAAAAAAAAAAAAAGAATCTACATATGATCTCTGTCACTTCAGTCCGACTGAGCTCCTGGGAACTAATGTGGCCTGACAAAAGGCTGGAAATACAGAGTGCACTTGTAACCAATAAAAGTACATTAGGAAGAACTTGGGAACAAATCGCTTGAACCATTTATAAATTTACAGCCAATAGAATGGGCTGCAGCAGGATTTACAAGACCGCTTTATCTCAATTTTTTAAACTTGACAAGACTGAGCTTGTGCCAAAAGACCACTTTGGGGACCTTTCAGTAAGAGCAACATATATCGCTGGAAAAAAGGAGACATCAGGGCTTGGAAAAAGGGTGGATGCCTGCATTCTAGCTCTAATTACCGAAGTGTATAGTGTGTATGTTAACTGCTGGCAAATAGAAGGTATGAAAGACAACCATCTAAGCTGCCGTCCAATGGAGGAAGCTCGTTTCAGCTCCTTGTATCTGCAGTGAGGTTCAGTTTGAAATCAGGATAATTGGCTGAGTTTCTTTATTTCTGTTGCCTGCTGCTGTCATCTCTCTGCTCCAGTATTTTGAATATCTGCCACCGGGGAGTGTCAAAGAGATGAATGTGGTGGAGATGAGAGGGGGGCAGCCTTTACGTTTTAGACTGTGGAGCTAACACTATCTGTGGCTATTTATCTGAATTTCCCTGGGGATGACAGGGAATGTGGCTGAGTTCGACTCTGCCTCAGCTCCGTCCTTGGACGATGGTGCAGCAGTGGACAGGTTGGGAGTCAGACAGATGCCCTCAGCTTACCACGGATCATTTATGCATGAGGAAGATGGAGCTGGGAAGTATCCTGTTCCACTGGAGAAAAGGTCATAGTGAGTGAAGAGGACAGACAGACAACATTTTAGTTGAGAATGTTGGAAGATGAAAAAGAGTAAAACTAGGCTAAGTAGAAGGGAAGAATGGCAGAAATCTGGATTATCAAGAAGAATTGTTAAATTGTTTTGTATGTCTTTGCGCATTCATATGTATATTCATACATGTTTTACCATTTGAAAAGAGTGGAGGAGATAACAGTGTATCAGAATTACCCTTAGGAACAATATCTGCATTTACATGGACCGCAGGAACCAGAATATTAGCTTTATTTGACAAGACATATTTTCAATAAAGCTGTTAATAATTTTTTTTTACATGTATGTGGTCATTTACATTCAATGATGCCAATCAGAATCAGCGACAACAGCACCTCCCTTCTCTCCACCGTTCACCCTCAAGCTTCTTTTGTGCTGTTGCTTCAGGTTATCATTGTAGACTTCACAGATGTTGTTGGCACACGATCATTTGAGCAATTTTTCATGACGGTCGACATTAGAGTGATTTTTGAAGGTAGAGCATCACATAGCTGATTCCCCTGGGAAGAATGTGCTAAGCAAACAGGAAGCTGCTCCTTAAGAGGGACTGTAAAAGACAAAACAATAGAAGTGGCACAGAATGGGATAACCTGGAGATACTCTTTTGTCTTGCCTGCATTGTTTGATATTGGTTGTATGCCTGAAATTGCCTTCGTGCTTTAAACAGTATCTCCGTGATTTGGCTCCGTATTACACATCTATCAAGTTGCAAAAGTCAAACATGGATTAAAATAAAGCTAGAAAACTACACTTTTTGCCTTCTACTGCAGCCTGTTTCTGCATAACCTCAACCCTTTCTCCTCCTCCAGCTCCTGCTCCCTTGCAGAGTCAAAGCGATGAACCATGTGGTGATAAACTGAATACATAAAAAAAAACACACAATATCCTTTATAAATATTTTGGTTTTCCAATTTTTGCCCATCTCACTTAATTTCTTAGAGATGAGCGTTTTAAGCTGTTGGCAAAAATTTGCCATGTGAGTTAGCAGATTCCATGCAAGGCACTAAAATCTGCTCTGTTCAAGCGTGGCTGTGTAAATGACTGTTGTGGCTGGGAGGTCGGGATGTTGTGGCTGGTTGTGCCTGTCTCTCGGCAGCCAGCCTTCGTGCATCCATGGGGGGCCACAGCCTGCTTTTTCTTGCTCGATGGTAAAGGTAACGGGTGGGGGGAGCGCAGAGGGACAGGAGGGGTGGGGGTGCTTGCTCCTCGTTGCCCTTGCATTATATGTGGTTGACCTATTTCAGTAGTGTGCAGCAGAGGAGGGGAGAGAGCTGGGAGGAGTACAGGGCAAAATCACAGGCTGACAGTAGTCCCCTGGTGAGTGGAGCCGGGTGTGTGATTTCCTAATGCAGCCGCCTCCCCCCCCCCCAACACACAGAGTCACTCACACAAAACAAACACACACAAACTGCTCTCGATCCCATCAAGTGTTTTTGCCTCTTAACACAACCATTAACAGGTGTGAGGTCTGTGCGTGTGTGCGCATGCGTGTATGTATGTGTGTGCATGTGAAACCTTTCTTGGAGAGTGGCCACAGCCACATAGCGATATCTCTACATACAGATATGACTGCACACGGAAATGCAATGAGAACATGTTAGACGTGATTGCGTAGGCCGCATTGTGACATGTGGTGGATGCACGGGACCATTTTATCTTTTCAAAATGTACACGGCAAGTCAATGCTCCAAGACACAAAAATCAACAAAAGACTTCACCAGCAGGGACTTTCTGTCCTGTTTGGTGTTTCGCTTGTTGTGTTCTGTCACTGGGATTTGTAACACCATACTTTGGTTTACAACTTTTTTGTTTCAGTCTTCGAGGGCTTTTTGGGGTAATTGAAACATTTAAACAGATTTTCTCTCCGCAGATGAAAATAAAAATGTCAGCAAGGGCAGAGGAATCTGATCCAAAGCGGTCAGTCAAGATATATATTTGAGATTCTCTCTGGTTCTAGGTGTGAACCTCCATCTCTGTCAGCCGGATATAGAAAGAGTCCGGATGGATCTGATGCTGTGATAGCAGGCATGAATAGGATCACAATGACATTATCTGTGTTTCTGTGCGTAGGCGTGCCCTCACATGCCCTCTTTGTCAGTGTTTATTATGCCCTAAACAAGCAGCACAATTACTGTACACTTTTCAGCCAGGCCCTTCTCTGGAAGCTCTCCTCCCTTCCTTATGACCACATATGGGAGCGGAAGGCGTGCAAGCCAGTGATATCAGCGAGGTGTGGCCATTTGGCTTAGCAAAGATGCAATCGATCATCCAAGCTGGATATGGTGGAGCACACTGTGTAAGAGCCAATGTGAATATGATACCCTATCCAGTGTGGAATAGCAGCTATGTTGTCGTGCCTCTGAAAGCCAACATTACAAGGGAAAGGAACTAAGTGATATGGGCTGAGACAACAGCTTTTTGTTGTTCCCATTGTAGCCAGTATTGTAGCCTGGTGTGTTGCTTTGCCAAGTCTGGCACAATGCAGTAGAGGGATGGTGATGTTGTTGAGGGGCTCTGTTCTGTGAAATCATGAGAGGGTTTGCATGTAAATGAACGAATCAGATGCATCGTTACAGCAAACAAGCCACTGCATTGGTATACAGTACGTAGCCTATATGCAGCAAACAGCATGTTGCAGTTCCCCCCCAAATGCTTACAAAGCTCTTTTCACTTTAGGCATAAGCCCATTAAGCATCCTGGTGCCCATGAATAAGCATGCAGGGAGGAACAGTAGTGGTGTTGAAACATAAGTGGGAAATTCTACACTGCAAATATATTGTGAGGCAGTCCAAAATCTTGCAGTTCCTGCTAAATTCTGGCTCTTCTCATTTCATTGAGCTCAGCAGGTTTCCTGCATACAGCAAAACACTCTAATGGAACCTCATGGAAATATTATTTTGTGCATGTGAAAGAACAGGGAGATGTAATTTTATGGTTCTTAGGATTAAAGGCTCAATAAGAGAAGCTGCATTAATTATTGTTCTGTTTCATATGAAACTAAACAAGCCTACATCATGCAAGTGTGACGACTTTTTACTCGAGATGTGAGGCAGCATCATTAAAGCATTATAATTTGTTTACTCTAGAAAATCTATAATAAATTCCAGATGTAATGATAATGAAAGTAGAAAATGAAAGTATATAGATCAGCTGCATCAAAAGGGAAAAAAGAAAAGCAACAAAAACATACAAATTTACTGTGTTGCATTGATACTGGCCTTGTGAAAACCCTGGAAAGATGTTTCCTTCATCCTTTTGTGATAAAATGAAATGGTTTTCAGTCGTTTATATATGACAACAATCATGATGATGATGACTGGCAGTCAGGTCTATAGGAGCACACTTACCGCCACAAATACTGAATTAGCTGAGCATTTGCAGTAAAAGACCATCTGATTTTATAGGGACAGCTGTCAGACCTGTCTGAGCAGCCATATGAGAGAATCTGATTACAGATTAGCCAGTCAGGGCCTGTTAGAACTTCATAACACTGGCCAGCTTCATCTGTCATGTTATTCTATTTTTTTTTTCCTCAGCTCCCCATCCAATGCTCTCTGCACAGTAAGTAAAGAATTAGCATGTTGTACAACGGCGATTGTGTAACAGTATTAAGATTTCAACAGCATTACAGCCCTATCTAACGCTAAAGCTGTCGGGTCAAAGCAGTGTAATGAATTGCTGGTAAAGGGGATAAGAGTTTGGGGTTTTCTATGTTTTTGTGTGTCTGGGGTGTCACATGCTTGTATTTGTGTTGTTGTTGTGTGTGTGTGTGTGTGTGTGTGTGTGTGTGTGTGTGTCATAACCCCTCAGGGCCAGATATAGAATCATGTCTATTAGCTGGCTATTGTGGCTCTGGTCTTGTTTTTATTATCAGCATCTTAACGGCAGCGTGTGTGTGCGTGTGTGTGTGCATGTGTGTGTGTGTGTGTGTGTGTGTGCCCTTTAATATATCACCCCCCCTGGTCTCCCTCTGCTAATCCCGGGGCTAAGATTTATGATTCTGCATTACATCTGCCTTGTCACATTAATTCATCCATCACACACAGACACATGTACACACACATGCAGTTACACTATCTAAGCCTGCATTACCCATGTTGAATGTGTTACGACACACAGTAAATCCTGATCTCCTCATTTCCTGCCCCATGTTGAGTATGCAGGTACCTTAAAGGAGAATTGCAATATTTTTCAATCTTTTTTTTTTTTTTTTTTTTAATAATAATGACACCGTCACAGAATTTGGTTGCCAGGACCTATAAGCTCGTTGAAGCTATACAATGCACCAGCACGGGGCATTTAAATGTCAGAAATGAATTGCTTTTTCGCCACAGAAGGCAACTTAAATATTATTGCAAGTGTCTGTTATCATGGACCAGATACCGAAAGTGAAGCACCTGTGTGTTTTTGACTCAGCAATTATAATGATCCTGTAAAATTATGTTTGTACAGACCTTTTTTCCTACCTATTTCTACTTCTGTTCTACCTTTCTTTTCTTCCAGAGCTCTGTTTTCCGATGTAAACGAAACACAAGTTTGTGTAGATTATTTATTTCCATGCCTAGTAGTCTGCTGAATCAGACAATACTTTGGAATGAAGAAGAATTTTGTTGGTTTTTCGTAAACTTGGGAAGACAATGCACCCATATTAGAGAAAAGAAGGAAAAAAGAGACTATACATTAGTTTAATACACTATTTTTACAGTTATTGTCGGTACCTACTCCATGTTACCCGAGACTTGCAATAAAATTTTGAGCATTGTTAGTCCTGAAAAAAGCTATTTATTTGGATGCTTTAGATGCCTATGCTGTTGCACGGATAGCGTCTTCGAGCTACTCAGTCCTAGTGACCCAACGACTTACTTGAGTACTTTTTTTTGTTTTAAAAAAAAGATGTATTTTGTAAATTTTAGAACCTCAAAGTTGGGTAGATAATTCTTACGTTGAGCTCAGCTCACTAGCAGGATTGGAGACCTGGGAGAGCAGGAGGTTCTAGAGCGATCAATGAAAAAAGAGAACCCCTGAAACACTGTACTCTTTCCTTGACTTCTCACCTTGCATTTTGATTGACATGATGGCGAGAATGCAATTTGTGAATATGGAGTGTGTATGACAGCTGTGTGTGTGCACATGCTTCTCAGGGGAATGAACAGGCAACCGGCTTCAGCAACCGACATGGAGAATAGACTGTACTCCGAGGACTGTGTCTCACACATTCTGACACACTTCCAGTCTGAAGTGTCCTTCGGATGAAGTGCTGCCGGTGATATTTAATATGATGGGGGGGTTGATGTTTGAGCGCTTCAGGATATACGTGATCGGATGAAGTGCTGCCGGTGATATTTAATATGATGGGGGGGGTTGATGTTTGAGCGCTTCAGGATATACGTGAAGAGCGCATGTGTGTGCATGTGTAGTTGGTGATACATACAATACTCTTCTCACAATATCCTTTTTTGATTGAAATATATTGAAAGAATAACTAATAATTATATTTTCTTGCCCCTCATCCATACAGCTGTCCCTGTATCCGTGTGTGCAAAGAGGTAATTTAAACGCACACAGCGATTCGTGCATAATCTGAAAAAAAAAAAAGCCTCTAAAAATATCCTCTGCATGATTTAAGTCGAAGTTCGGATACTTTTAACCATATCATGCGTTCCATTAAATATAGTGAAGAATGGCTGTTCCCAACATGTTACTTGTCCCATTAGGTCATGATGACAGGAAGAAAAGAAAAGAAAAATAAACCAGCTGCATTTTCCCTCAATGCTGGAGCAACTCAAGTGAAAGCAGCTGAGTTTCAAAGAACGAAGCTGCTCACCAAGCATGTTGACTGCTGCTTTAAAAGGCTAGGTTCACATTTGAACTTATACTCACATTTGTCTGAATTACCACTTTCTACGCAACAAATGAAAGTGACAATAAAAGCGTCAACATGTGAACTCATCTTGTTGTTATTTGTTTTAATGTAGCATGAGTGCAGGTATGTTGCAACCCATTTAGCCACAGAGTCGAGAATAATATACATTCAGATACACACAATAAAAATGTCCTCCTCTGCTGGTTTGTTGTCAATAAGGCTAATGGACAGATTTTCTTTGGTGGGTTGCAATTCGACCCGGAAAATGGATTAGTTAGTGTTAATTTTCTTAGACAATTTAGCCCCGTCTCCCCTTTCCCGAGATGATATTTAGCCTCTCCAGTTTCCATCGCCAGTGTACGCTCATGGCAGCTGTTTCAATGCTGGCGAGAGATTTGTTTCCTGTTTCTCTGAATTCATTTCTGTGTCTCTTTCAGCACTGGTTCAGATTAGACATTGTTAATAAAAAAAAAAAAAATGGCATTGAAAACAACAACAGCAGCCTAAAAGATGTTCAAAAAACTTATTGATTACCAATACATCAGAATATTAATATACACAGTGTTTCTTTTTTCATTTTATAAGTGTATTTATCAGTGCCACGTTTAATTTGTGATGAATTAAAGCATCCTCCTAAATGTAAACAGCTTTTCTAGAGTCCATTCAGTTGGTATAATTGTGATCTTATACTTTTGATGAGATCCTCTAGTATTCCTGTTGTCATCTACCGCTTGTGTGTTTTGCATTCTGATCCTTTGGCCTTTCACTGGTGGCAGAATGAGGCTGCCTGCTGCTCTGGGCCAATTAGCTGACAGTAGAGGCATCAGATCGAGCTATTGGGCACAGCGAGGGGTCAGAGAGTGCTACGCATCTCCTCAGACAAGAGCGGCTCCAGTCCGCGAACCACCAGTCGACGTGGGCCAGGGTGATCGCCCTGTCTCGCTTTAGGCACCCAGGGGTGTGACATGTGACAAGCGAGTGGGCATGCCAGTTTGTGCTAAAAGCACCAGCCATTATGACCGCTGGTGAAGTCAAGCAAGCGGCTTCTATAGGCAGTGGCTGCTTTAAAGCTGCAGTAAAGTGTTTGTGCATCACTGGATGTATGCAGCAGGCGATGCGTGGGAGGGAAGGCACACGAGCTTGGCACATATTAATATTGACACCTGTCACTGATGCCTTCAAGCATAAAGACAGAAAACAAAAGAATCCCTGTGAGGTTAATTGGCGTTTTCTTTTATGGCCGTGCGTATGAAGCCCCGTAGCTTTTAGATGATGTTCTCTCACTCCCGTCTCACACCCTCTTACCTCTCTTGTCTCTCCCATGGACAGCACTCTGAGAGCGATGTGTGCTCCCTACCACACCGCTCCGTAAATTAGTCTCGGGTGGTGACATGGTGCTTGCTGGGTAATTTGGACAATGGGGCGTTTGACAGCTCACCCATCACAGCTACAGCGCCCCAGGGAGCCACTACTCCTCCTGAGCTTTTCTCTCTCCCTCCTTGGGCTCTCTTCTTCCCCCTCGGTGCTGATGGAGTGACTCTCTAAGTAGCAGCATCATTCTCCAATCAACCACCGAAATGGCTTTTCATGCAGGGGGGAGCAAAGAGGGGGTGGGAAAGGTGGGAATATGCAGCGCGGAGAGGACAATGACTGCCGAAGAGTGAGCAGAGAAACATATTGTGATGAGAACGTGAGTGATAAAATAATGATCAAATCATGTTTCACGCGTTGAAAGGCTCCTAAATGAATGTCCAATTTATTGATAAACAGCTACACAAAACACAATGTAAATATGAAAGACAATTAAAGCTTTGTAATTACTAGTGATAATTACTTGTTTGTTGGTCACAGCAGTATTTGTTCGTCTAAAATGCCACGCTCTTGTACATTTTTACCAGTTTAACAGAATGTTGTTGATTTTAACCGTCATTTACTGCCTTTTGTGCTGTTTCACAAAACACGACTCGCCCATTTCATAGTCACCCCAACCTCAGCATGGAAGTCTCACAATATGAAGGAGTTAGCTCATTGTTGATCATCCCATTGAACAAAATGTGGTTTTGGGGATGTGTGTGGGAGAGAAATTTCAAAGTATTTTTTTTTTTTTGCCTAGATTGAAAAGAGCACATTTTCTGCAGCTCATTTCCAATTTCTCTTCCATTTCGGTTACCCCTTAGAAATGTCTGACCAGACTTGGTTTAAAAGAGGACTTCAATTACTGGGGCAAACTGTGCATTCTTGTGGCAGGAAGCTGGATTTAAAAAATATTTGTGGGTGGACATTTGCAACAAATGAAGGAATGGTGAGCCGTAATTGTCATGATGCTTTGACCTTGCCCGTCCTGGCTCGGCGATGCGAATGGACTGACAGTGGCCAAGGCCTAGCATGACGCCGGCGACCACCAGCTGCCTCCTGCCAGAGTTCAGCCAGAGAGGACCAAGTGAAGGTCAGGCATAAGCACCAGAGAAAACATGTAAACACCCCCAGTGAGAAAGACATGATTGTCTGTTCAAAGGTGGGACGAGAGAACCTTCTAAAATTGATTACACAACTTAATGACTGCTTTTAACATATTATTTTATGAGGTTCTCCTTTTTTTTCTAACCACCTACAGTCATAGCACAAGGTCGCCGTAGGAGTGGGATCAAATGGGGGAAGAGAGAAACCAGAGGACTGTTTATCGAGTACCTTCTTTCAGGAGATTTATTCCAAGTGTTTATCTCTAGGCCCACTCCTCAGTGCTACAACTGCTTTCTTCACAAGCTGTGTGGTTGCACTTACCTGCAGTGGGAAAAGTCAATTTGTAAAGATTCATTTTTCCAATTACATCGCATACGCTGGTAAAGATAACTCTATTGGGCAGAGATTGAATTATTCGTTTATCTGGCGTGCGTGTGTTTGTGACCCGGCTTTTCCTTGTTCCCTTTTTTGATCCCGTCCTGCAGTGGACTGACCCCAAGCTGTGAACTGATTGGGAGGTTAACGGTAAAGCCACCCGGCGTTTAACTGGGGAATATCTGCTTGCTTTTCGGAACTACTCCTCCCTTTGTAGCTCGTGCGATGGCAGGATTCCCGAGAGATGAAATATGAGTGTGCTTAGCAGCACGCTTCAACAGAGAGACTCAGATAGGACGGGGCGAAGGAGGGGTCACTTGGCCCTAGCAGTGATCAAGAAATACCTGCTGCAGCCAAGCGTTGGATGGGGCCCCACGGACAATGTGCGTAGACACATTAGTATACAGTATATAAAGCACTTGGCTCGAAAGAGACAATAGAGTGGAAGGAAAGCCTGCTCACTTTGCCAGTTTCTCATGGAGCATCTAAAGTATTTTGCTTTTAAAACAACAGCCATACATATTGATTTAAACCACCGGGCTGCATGGAGCCAATACTAACATGTATTGACTGAAAGAAGTCGTTGCAATTGATTAATGTTCATTCAGCGTAATGGGTAGGCCCACTCAAAGCACATTTATCTGTGGATCTGATTGACAGTCTATTTATCCTGCTTCAATTGACATGACAGCTGAGTGGTTTATTATTCTGCTTGACCACTCAGCCGCAAACCACGGCCTCTCCTTCCCCTCTGCAGCAAAGGAAAACACTGAGTAAAACTATAGACCACGTACCAATATTTGGCTCAATGTGGAGCGGGAACGTGCATATGAATGACAAGAAAGATGAGTGGAAAGCAGGGTAAGAGTGGAAAGTGAGGAAGATGAAGAGGACAAATAGGAATCAAACCGGAATGAAGAAAGAGATTTATGCTGGTCTTCATCCTTGTTCAGCGTGACTCCACCATGATTGAAGGGAAACATTGGCCCCACTGATACGGGGCTCTCCACTGGATAATAAATCTGCGTGAGCGCAGATAGAGGAGAGGGAGCTTATCTTGCACGGTCGCGTCAGATCCTAGCGTTCAATAGCTGTTATCATACACAGTCATACAACATGGGATATAAGAAGTACGATCTTACATTCAGCATATGTGTAAAGAACAGGAGGACATGTGATGAATATATACAGTAATATCTACAGTATAGAGTGCTTTGAGTATGACATGTATTTGTATTGAAAGTGTAAGAATCACTGGTAAAATGACAAAACAATCAGAAATTAGTATTAAACACTTTGTCATTAAACGATTATATAGATGATTTTGTCACGTAAGCGATCGAAGAGCTCGAAGCCTGAAAAAGAGTCCTTAAATCGTGCTGTTTTCGCAAAATGCTTCGGGCCTCTGCTTGCGTTCAACTTCTCTCTCTTACGTGATATTAAGTTCTTATCAGTTAGTAGATTAGTGTTTTTTTTTGTCAAAAAGATTATGAAATATGTATGTGTTTTCTCTTTGTGCATTTATTTATGTACGTATGCTTATATCTGTCGTTTCATACAGAGCCTCTCTGCAGAGAGTTCACTAATAACATATTTCATTTGCTTCTCCTATTAGTCTCTCTTGTAATGCAATATCTGTTTATAGAGACTAGGATTCCATCAGTGTTATTCATTAATATGAGACAGTGTTCCATATACAATGAATGTTCCTTGTCTCTTTGTCTTTGAGGTTTCTGACATTTGGAAAGTTGTAGAAATAGCTTCATAAGCAAGATTTAAAGCCTTATTTTTTTATATATTTTAATGACACCCGCCCCCCTTTCCACACTCCTATGATTTAGATTTGGAAGCTCTATCTCCAGCTTAACAGCGTAGATGAACTCATGTTGTCGGCAACTCTGCACGCAATAATTTCCTGTGTGCTCCACTTTGAAATGTTATTCCCTCAAATTGGCAGGTTTCCAGCGCATCCTTCATGAAAAATCGACTTTGGCTCCTGTTAACACATGATGTCAACGTGTAAAAATTACTGGTGTGTTTATGGTCTGAAGTGCATTTGTGAAAAGGGTTAGAGGAGAAGCTAAAGCAGAAGTAGAAGTATGATGATTGCAGAGGTGAATAGTGACATCTTTCATGAAGTGAATGGTTCTATATAGCCATTTAGCTCATTTGTTAATGCAAAGAAGTTATGTAACTAATCATTTTTCCTCTTTTGGGTCTAAGAATCAGTGAGATCATTGCCACCAAGACAATATTAAAGAAAATTCGGACTTGTTGAAGAAATAAGGAAGCTTGGACTTTGTCTACCGGTGCCTTAGGGGGCTTTTCAACACATACTAAACAGCCCCAAACTGGCAGTGTGCACACTCACACAAAATCTCATGTGTTTGAATGTTTTTTTGTTGGGTGTGGGTGTTGCGGACGGTTTCTTTACTTATGTAACACAGATACTCTTTTTTTTAGATGTGCCTGCGTGTGTGTGTGTGCATTTCTTTTAGGATTTGGTTTATGTCCTATCCCTTGTGTGTATTATGGTTTGCCTTTGCCACTTGATTGATTTAATTAATTCTTATGCTGATTTAAATACCCCCCCCCGATCATTTTGACCTCTACCTGATGACTTCATTGACAGTGCAGCCAAGGCGAATTCCATTCACTCATTAACTTTTTATTTACATTTACAACTTTTTGTAGTTCAGATGTGGAACTGATATAAAAATTCATCTAACATTCAATTTGAGCCTTGACATATTCACCAAGACCTACAATGTGAATTAGGAAAACTCACCCAATTACAGTGCAAAATACAATTTGAATAAAAGTGCTGCAAGGACACATTTCATTAAATTTTAAACATTCAATATGGAGGCAATTTCTGATTAAAATCAAGCCAGAGAGTTTGAACTGCTTGGGAAAATCCACATTGCATATCAAACAGTGTAGTCATGCTGCATTAATGTTTCTGCGGGTATGATGTAAAAAAAGAGAGGAAAAGTTATTTCATAATGCATGAAAATGTGGTAATGAGTATTTGTTAAGTATTAGGTTTGTGATTACACACACCGTTTCTGTGTGTGCGTGTGCGTGTGTGTGTGTGTGGTGTGTGTGTATACACAAAGGCTGCATGCTTTCAAACATGGAAAGGCAAAAACCTCCAAACTATTTTATATCTCGAACTTTCTTCTCATTGCATTTGAATGAAAGCAGATGGAGAGGGAGCCAGTTTAAAAAAGTAATGCTTCACTTTGAGCATCCTGTTGCTCTCAGTATTCTGTTCACCAGGGAGTTTCTGGGTGTTGGGGAGGAAGCAGCGTGATTGAATAAGAGTCAGGGTCCGTCATTTTGTCATGTGCTGTCTTTTTTTTTTTTTTTTTGATTTCTGGTTTGATTTCTCACTGGAGGCCAGTTCCATTCACTCTCAGTTTATTATTTCTCGCACCGACAAAGCTCGTGCTGAATTCGAATATCCGACGCTTGCATGGGGCGCATGCACGTCTGTGCGTCTGGCACGGGACCGACGGCTGTTTCAAATCTCTCTACCACAGTTCGACAGTACGAGGGAGCCAGGAGGGGGATAGAGAGAGAGAGAGATTGAGAGATAATGGGAAAGAAGGGTGGAAGAAGGCTAACACAATGTCTAATGAGTTTCCTTGGCTCTTTTTGCCCGTTTCTGGGTCAGGGTCCTCTGGCTGAGCAGGTGGGTGGACTGAAGGCTACAGCGCAGAAAAGAACAGACACAGCCAAGGTCTGCTGAAACAGAGTATACATTAAAGAGTCATCACTTACGTAAGGACATAAAGGATGAAAAGCTTGACCATGGTTTTTTTTTCTTCTTTTTGTTTAGACTGCAAAAGATGAAAGTTGATAGAAGCGGCTAATGATCTTGTTTCTGCTCCTCGCTGTACCCCGTACAAACTCCGCAAGGAAGCGGCTACTCTTAAATGTCAGAGGTCACCTCAGACTTTATTGCTCTACTCAATTAGCAGCGGAGCAGGAGCCAAGTATGGAGCGAATCCAGCTGGAACTTTTTCTGATGAAAGTCGGACTTACAAACACACTAAGATAAACAGCATTACGGGGCCTCAGAGACACACAAAAACCCTTTCATAAACAGTGCAGGGATGAGCCCCCACCTCCGCGGTGAGGACGTCTTTGGTCATTTTCTGATTGCCTCCCCCCCTGCGCTTTCATTTCCTCGCAATCAACTTCAATCCGTGACAGGTATGGAGGGAGAGATAACATTAAAGAGACATCATGAGGAGATATCTGCCCAGTTCAGAGATTATTTAATGCTCCTGGAGCATCCAGCAGGCGAGCTCTGTCAGACAACGAGGCTCCAGCGTGTCCACACAGGACGATGAGGCGGGCAGATAGAAGGACATGGAAGAATTACTGATGGACTGATAAACTCTTTTGTTATCTGAACATTCTGCCTTCCTCTTTCTGTCCTCCTGCACCGCTTCTGTGTGTCTGCCCGTGTCCGTTTTCAGTGTCGTAGCCTGGGCCTGTCTGGCATCGTTACTTTCCGTGTCTCTCCCCGTTCTCCCTCTCCTTCACCTTCTGTTTCCCACTGTATCTCTATAACTCTGCCTTCCTTCATTCTCTCTTGTGAATAATTGATGTCTACTGATTCAGTGGTAAGAATAGAACAGTTCTGGAGGTGTCAAACGGGTTGGCGAATAGGCTTTCCCCCCCCCACAACTCTCTTCAAAGAGTGCGAAAGTTAGCCATGCTCGCTCGTGGCTGCGTCTCCCCTCGTGTGCGTGTGCTTGCGATGTTTTGTGAGCATTGCAAGCGCGTTTGTGTACGAGAGAGCGCGCACACGTGCAGTTGTGCGCATGTGATTTAAGACAGGGAGATGAAAGGGAGTTGTAATTACAGGCAAGCGTATCTGTCTACTGCAGAAGTATCCGAGGAATGGAACAAACTGGGCCAAAGGCCTGAGGTCATTAGTTCTGCCGCATGTGTGCTTGTGTGTTTGAGAGAGAGAGAGAAAGACAAAAGAGGGAGAGCAAGAGAGAAAATGGGAGACAGAGAGAGATCAGCTTATAACTTCAGTTCCTCAGAGTCAACCTCTGAACTCTGCTTCTCATTATTGGCTGTGCGTCTCCCTCGTTTCTCAGCAGTAGCTGCTTGTGGTTAGACCGAGTAAAGCCCAGTTTCTGTAAATCCACACAGTCTCATCGCCAGAGAGGAATCCCAGAATTTCCTGCGCTCCAAAATACACTTATATAAACATTCCAAAATATCAAATGATAGGGATTTCACTGTGTGCTCTGCGACTGGATAATCCCAGGCACAGATTGTGGTTATAATACACTGCCCCACTGTCTCTGGTCTGTTTTCCTTTTGGTCCCAACCCATCCTTTCTCCGTCTTTCTTGGGCTCCTCTCAACCCCCGTCCCTCCCTTCATTGTCCCTTTCACAATGGCCCTCACTTACACAACGTTTTTGCTCTCGTCTTCGCAGTTGATGACGACTTCATTGGTCTCGGGGATCTGCCGGAAACCTTCCCTTCCGACCCCCCAGAGCCGCTGCCCGTGTTTTTGATGGAGCCAGAGGAGGCCTACATAGTCAAGAACAAGCCTGTCAACTTGTACTGCAAGGCCACTCCAGCCACTCAGATCTACTTCAAGTGCAACAGCGAGTGGGTCCACCAGAAGGAGCACACTGTGGAGGAGCGGGTTGACGAGAACTCTGGTCAGTAACCACTACGTACTCATTAACGTGTTCAAGAATTCTATCTTTGCTGCAAAATTCGCAAAAATGCTTTTTAGAAATCGAAATAGTTCATCTGGAACGCCTAGAAACTGTTCATTACAAGGGCAAATGCTTATACCGAATATGTTTTATTTGTGCTCCACACAATACCCTCTCCAGGCAACTGAAATACTGTATAGTGTAGTTAAAGGTTAGCAGGTTGGTTGAGTATTTCTCAGTACTGACGGTCACAGTAGTCACTCCAGTCTAAACCTAAAAATACAAATGCTGTGCAACCCACCGATAGCCAACTGATGTGCACAAATATTATGAACATAAACATATCAAATGAACATGAAGAGAAGTAGTGTATAGTTTAGTTAGTTTATTTATTTGATTAAATTTTTAAAAGATTGTGCAGGAGAGGTTGTTGGAAGCCAAAATAGGCTTATAAAAATACTCGCACCCCCTCAAACAAGTTTCAGTCATATTACAGAAAAAGAAGAAGAAAAATGGCTTAAAGTAACTTATCATAAATGGGGGGGGAATCTTCGCAACCTGAAAAGTTGTCGCTTTAATTTTTCAGGGTGTTCTTAATTCTTTTTATTCAGTCTACTAGGTCACAATAATTTTGGTTACCTGACAAATTCAAGCATCAGCACCCTTTTTGCCACTATTTTCACTTGAAACATGACTGAGAACATATGAAGATCACACACCTCCTGGATCTGCAAACGCACCCCCAGACATCATCATTTACAGTAGGTATCAAATTGGTAGCATAATCGTATTTTGTAGGAGGTAGGATTGATCCAAACACACTTAAACATACTGTATGTTCCTCAAAATGACTGAACAGCTATATAAACACACCAGTCACATCAGTCATAGGCAGATTTATCAAGTAATCCAGCGGCGTCTATCAATCTGCAGACAAGGCTTAACGTCAGTGAGGAAATCTGTCATTTCTCTGAGCATACCAGAACCACCACTTTAGTGGTGCATGTCTTTGTATGTGCAGGAGTGTGCTTCTGTACATGTTTCCAAGAATCTAGAGGAAGTAAAGGCAAGGAAGCTCCAGCAAGGTTGTTTTCGACAGAATTGAGGCCCCAAAGGCAGCAGAGCCATTACACACAACAGCCCAGCACTGATTGGCTGCATTCAGCCGCTGTATTGGAAATTGAGTTCTTTCTGTCGCCCACAGGTACCAATCACATCGCATTTACCCTTTTCATCCTGCTGTTTTGCTACACACACGCCGCACGCTAGTGCACAGGCACACTGACAGCTGCTCCTTCAGTTGAATGTGAATGTTTTGGCATGCATCTCATATACTTGAAGGAGTGACGATATCTTGTATGTTGCATTATGAGGGATTTAATGAAAATGCCTCCAAAGTGCTGTTTCACTGAACCAATTACAAAGCACAGCATTGCTGCAGCACATGTACAAGATACAGACGCAGATACAAAAGGAGTGTAGCAGCCAGCACTAATATTAAAAGTACTGCAAAGTAAACACTTTGAATCCTAACCTGGAATCCTTTCATTTTAACCTAGTGTACTCTAAGAAGAATACACAGAACCGAGGATGTGATTCGTGGTTCTGATTTTAGAAGAGGGGAGGCTGGAGGTAGCAGATGGCTCTTAGCCTTTGTGTCAGAGGGTTTTCTGCTAAAAGCATCAACATGGAAAAAACAACCCACGCATCATACGCGCACCCACTCTCCGTATCCACAGGCTATTGCTTCACAGATATTCATTCATATAGGCTCTCGAACGCCACACACACAACAGCACCAGAGTACAGTGCAAGTGAGTAGCCAGTCTCAACCCACTCTGTTGCTCTCTGATTTCCCCAGATTGACAGTAAAGGAGCACCGATAGAAACTGACCAACCCGGTCAATACCACTGATGTAGCCGGAAGAAATCGGATATCTCCCTGCCCTGCCCTCCGCTCCCCTGACTCGGTCCTGTTTCTGTTCCATTTTTCATATTGGCAAGGATTTCTCCTATAAAAATAGGACACGATGAGTGCTAATGAGAGTAAAAGTGAAGTGGTGGTTACAGGCTGCGGCTACATTGCTTCTTGATCCGGACGTTTGATACAGAGTCTGCGTGTGTTGCCTGTGTTTGGCATTTGGTTTCAAAACTTTTGTCAATTTTAAATCACTAAAGTCATTTCCCTCACAGTGTTTTCATCTCATCAAATACTCTGGCAGTTAAAGTATCCCTCCACCCCACTGCTGGAAGGTATCATGTTTTATTCTCTCATGATGTGGCTTTTCCAGTTTTTTGTTTTTTTTTAAAAAAAAGCCCTTTAATGTCAAAGTAAAAACAGATCTCTTTAAAGTGAAACACTTGTGACATGAGCCAGTACTGTGGCACAATCCAGATGCGCAACGCATCTTGTAGGGAGGGACTACTTTTCCAGTTTTGTATTTCAATATTTTTAATGAATGAGTTTTTAAATATCTTCACTTTAACGGGTCATTTTGGTTGGTGAATTCTACCTATATATTTTTTCTTTAACCTTGTATGATTCATTTTTTTCTAAGATATTTGCATTAAAACAATTACTAGCTTGAAGCACAATTTGTGCAACAGCAATGAGTAATCGGCAGTCGGCTGGATCGCTGATGGCCCCTCCTTATTCCCCGGATGTCCACGAGGTCCACAAGGAGCCCATGTGTCCCACAAGTGCTTTACAGACGGAAAAAAAACATAAAGTACACCTCAAACAGTACATAAAACTAACTGATTGTCATCCCAGGTGGCGTAATTATTATACATTGATGTTTTCTAAGGGGTTGGTGCTGACATGCTCAAAATAATAAAACCATTTGATTGCGGTTGATTATCCTGAAAGCAGCCAGTTCAGATCGCAGAATGAATTGTCGTTGCACCTGTGTAGTAGAGTTGTTACTATCAAGGGTCACCTGGGGAACGGTGTGGAACGCAGGTCTTATTGGTGTGAACATTGGACCACAAATCACCCTGAAGTGAACCGAGAACCGTTTTGCAGTTGAAATAATGGGGACACATGAAAGGAGGGCATCGATTCAAATGACCTTTGCACAATGTGACTCTGCAGGGATGAAAAACTGGAGTGAGGGATGAACATGTGATGAAACTATGTACAAATGTCCTTCTCCACATTGATGACGGAGAGATCCCCACCCTGAACGCCGCAACATTCAGCCGTCAATGTTGAGAGCAGGCCCTGCGCTGTAAAATGAGCATTGATCTTAACAAATGAGCAGCAAATTAATTATGAGTTGGCAGCACTAGTGTGATGTGCACGGGAGGCAGCCTGTCACTGTCTGATACGAGTTGGAAGATCAAAAAGGAGTTCTCTTCATCTGGCCAGATAATCAGAGCACTTACGCCCTCCGCCTTCCTCCAGTTCTCCTTCAGCGACCAACGCCTCCTGTTCTACTCGACTGGTCTGATCAATAATGTTAGCTAGGACTAATAACGAGGAGCTAGACTAGCTCACTTTAATGACCACATTAATAATGAATCATCTCCAATGAGCGGCCCTACTTCAGCCTGCTACTATGAGACCAGTTGTAGAATCGTTCCTACCGCTCATGACCGCATAGACGGGTGTGAAGTAGCCCTTCACTGCAGATCCTGGCGAGGAGCACACTTGCTTTTGCCCCTCTTGATTGTAAATTGAAGTCCGTGTCTGCCTCGTTTTTGCCGTGGTAATGCTATCCAGCGTACTTAGAGGCCCTAGCTGAGCAAACACATGAAGTCACCGGATGAAGTCAGCTGGCTTGTTTGAAAGCCCTGATCTTCTGCCAGAGTGATCCTTCTGATGTTTTTCAAGTGCAACACTTCAGCAAGAGCTTAATCCTGATTGAAGACAAAGCCATGAAGTCATGGATGACTCTTAAAGTAGTTAGGCATCGTCATCACATGACATTGTTAAAAAAAACAAAAAAAAAAACGGAGCGCCTGCAGGAAAATCTAACTGATTCTGTCGCACGCTTTGCACCCGCAGAGAATATACTTATTGTTTCCCCTATTGATTTTACCTGTGCTGCTCAGTGTGTGATATTCTCAGATCCATCACATCCGTTCTTGACACTCTCAATCTAGCAATCTCACTCAGACGAACACTTTGGCGTAGAGCACAGACGACTGCAGATGCACAGACCCGGTCTCGCATTCGCGAGGACGCGCGCGCATGCACGCTGAAGCGCACACGCAACAGACATCAGCGTTTGCCTGCCTGTCAGCACTCTGTGTAAATTTTACATGAGAGCTAAGCTGGTGTGTGGGATGTCGCTGGGCTTGATGTGTGTGCCAGAACACGGAGGCTGTGTGAATGCGCTGAACCTGAAGTAAAATGGCATGTTCATTTTTCAACCAGCCAGTCTCTTTGAATTTTCCATTCAGCCACAGATCCAGACACCTACTGTATAAACCTAGTCAACCCGCAGAATTGATTTTGCACCTTAAGTATAGAAAGGTAATGGTGGTTGAGTTATGCAAAAGCAGGCTGAGACAAATATATTGACTATTAAGATTCTGTCAGACTCATGGACACGGATTGCTATATCAGTAATTACTCATTACTCAGCTGTAGCAAAACCTAGAACATCAATTATATTCTTTTTAATCATTTATTTGTTTTTTTCTTTTTCTTAGAGGCTCCTCCCTGTCACATTGTGCTTGTGGCAATAAAGATTTGATGCCTGGAAGCTAAACTGAGTGAAAGTAAAGGCCGGAGAAATGGCTTAACAGATTCTAGCACACTACAAATTATATTTTTCTTTTCTTTTTAAATCTTGATAATCATCAAAGGTTCACAGTGTCCCAGAATGTTCCATTTTGTCTGTAATTAAGGGAAGCAGTGAATCATTTTGTAATTCTATAGATTTCAGACAAAGATAAGGTTGCTTGTTGAATGAACTTTTGCGCATTGATGTGTCAATTATCTGTGACACACTGCATGATGTCCTGCCAGCAACACATGGTATCGTTTTAGTAATCTCAGTCTAAAAGAAATTGAAAAAAAATTCAAGATTACAGTAAGTGGCTGAAACAAAAAATAAAGTTCTTTGTCAGTTGTACAATGCGTATTGTTAGCAGCTGGGAGTTCCTGGTGGTGTGAGTAGTGTTATCAAAATAGACCTTTTTGGTAACTACCATCTGATTAGCCATAACAAAGACAATTCAGACAGGTCACTGATGAGTTATTTCCTGCATCAATGTCACATGGCTTTTAGCAATGCCCCGCCCCTTTAGGAGACTAGTAGCAAGTCTGGGTACATTTGTTCTTCTGGCCTAAATGAACATGACCAAAAACTAGGTCTGATTCTTTGAACCCTTCCACCACATAGGAAAAAAAAAAGGACCAATTTTTTTTTTTTTTTAAATAATAATAATATGTACAATTTTTTTTCCATTCGTATAGCTTGTAATGAGGTATCTTTGATTCTTTTGTTGCTATTTAAAATGTCCTCCTCCCAATTGCTGTGTTTTCCAATATATAACTAAAATCATTATTAGGCCTTAAATAGCTTTATAACAATTAAAATCTAAGAGCAGGGAACTAAAACATCACACCTATGAACTCCAATGTATTACTTGTTGTTGGCGTTCTGACAACATGGCCACATAATTAGTTCCACAACTTTTTCCCCCCTTTTTAAATGCCATGTCAATAGGCACCAGCCTCACCATTTTTTGGGAATTGGCGTCATTAAGGGCAGTGTTGGAGATGTTCAAATAATACAATCAAGCACTTTTGAAAATTGAAAAGCCCAGAATATATCTCTAGTGGAAAAAATAATGTTGTAAATAAACTGTTCATAAAAGGGAGTCACATTCCACCGACTGGCAAACGACTGAAAAAACTTATTGACGCATTTACACAATAGCAGTCTTGTAGGAAAAATGTTAGAAATTGCAGCATTTGGTCAGTACTGCAGGATATAATTATGCGTAGAACTACTCAGTGAAAGAGTCGTGCGCACAATTCAGCATAGAAATGCATATTCTACAACTACAGCAGACGTTTCAGTCCTTCTGTCGGCCAACAATGAAAACCAGCTACATGCCAAATTATTACCAGAGCCGGGTAAGTGAAGATGGCTCGGTCTGACAAATAGTGGCTTGTAATGATGATGACAGGATCTGAATCTGGTAGAGAAACAACATACATCTCCTGGTAGTAATGGTGCTGTAAAAGCACGGGGAATGTTTCCTTTCCCTTCCCCTAAATGTTTCCAAAATGTCCCTTAGTAATAACTGCACATGATTTGAATGTGACAGTCCACTTTTACATTGTTGCTGGAAAGGTGCATGAGCATGACAGCTCCAGGAAAATGACAGTGGGCTACACAGCCCAATACATAAACCTAATAGAGCAGAACATGGGGATATCCACGCTATTGAGTCAGTGTAAAGTGTTTCTAACATGAATCTATGCGTGTTGGAGTTCAAGTTGTTCACAAAAGGCCTATAGCATCAACTTGGAACAATAGAGATTGTCTTAACACACGAAGAACAATTATTTTCTTTTCGTTGCTCACATTGGGTGTTAATTAACTCCTTTTCATATCTGTCTCGCTCATGTTGGGTTCAGATATTCACAAGGTACATGGAGGCATGAATTGTCTCATAATGTCTAAATTTGCAGGCTGTCCTAAACTGGCACATTTCTGATTTTTAAATCCACTTCCTTATACCACCATTGTCCTCATAAATATCCTATTCAATCAAAAAGTTCACTTCTAAGGCTGTCACGGATGCACGTATAAACCCATATGTGTACACACGCTCTATACTGCGTACTGCAGCATATTCTTCTCTGGAGGGGCAGCTGTGGGTTGAAAGCATTTGTCTTGGAGATGATTTGTTTGTTTGGGCTCTGGCACCCAGATGAGCGGTAATCAGTGGAGTTAGCAAATAGGATTGAGTTCGCCATGACGCTGAGAATCCTCCCCCGCAGGGCCCAGACCCAAACAGCTCGACGCTTTGGCTCCAGAATCAGTGCCAGACTGACAGACATACAATCACAGTTAGCCAGAGTCAAAGCATGTGATAGAACTGAAGTGAATGCTACTGGTGTGCTGGTGTCCAGCACTGACATTAACATTGATTGACTCCAAGGTAAAAAAAAAAAAAAAACTCCCAGGGAATTCAACATGTAGATGGGTGTGAAGGTGACATGATATCAATTGTCTGGTTTTCTTACTTTCTCTGTATCTCTCCCGTTTTCAACTATTTTCCATTCTTTCCCCACAGGCTTGGTAGTAAGAGAAGCCAGCATAGAGATCACTCGCCAGCAGGTGGAGGAGCTGTTTGGGCCGGAGGACTTCTGGTGCCAGTGTGTGGCCTGGAGCTCCGCGGGGACCACCAAGAGCCGCAAAGCCCACGTCCGCATCGCCTGTGAGTATTCTCATCCTGCTCTTCATCGCATTACTCACTCTTTATTGTCCCATCTCATCTCCGTTTCACCGCTTCAAACAAAACCTCTTGGCTGGCAAGTAAATGCGTCTCACAGACCGACTTGTGTATCGTGACAGATTTATAGATTTAGGAGATAGAGGCATTGAAATAAATGGTTTATTAACATGGGACTCAAGTGTCCCTTTGAACTTGAGATGGCAAAAAGGATGCAAACTCATCTGCAGGGTTTTTTTTGGTGTTTGGTGTCTACAGTACAAACCTGGAGGAAAGAGACACAGCTGCAGCAGTGTACACACATTTAAGAGGCTATGGCTCATGTTTATGCCAGCGTTCCCTCTTTTTCTTGTGGGCGGTCCTCTTTTGTTCCTCTGTGCGTTTGTCCTCCCACTGAAAAGCAGAACACAATTGTTTTCCGAGTAATGAGAAACCTTCTGTTGCACTCTAAAGTTTGGGTTTCATTTTTAACTCCTTTCCAATGGATCTGCCAATCAAAATCCGAAAAAAAAAACTTAATGAAACCCCAGAGAATACAGCTCGGAAGGCGGCATTTGTAAGAATATGGCTGTGTGACATCAAGGTGATGCTTCTGCTCCGACACAACGCATTACATAACTCAGCTGCATACACAAAATTCATATCAGTTGTCAAAATCCCAGCCCAAAAGGGCACCGTTTACAGTAGCAGCTATGATTTTCAACTCTTTTCAAAGTCATTTCAGAATCTTGTGACTGACATGTCCCACCCAGCTCTGCTTTGACTTTAGGCAAACAGACAAAAAAATAAATAAACACCCACTGGCTGTGTGTATTGCAGTTTGCATCAAATATATTGCTATCACTGCTGAAACTTGAGCTTCATGTTCATCTGCAACTCTCAGAATGATTTCAACTTCTCGCCACTGTACAGGACAGGACACAACGCAGAGCTGATGTCCATGTTTTCCACATAATTTCCCCCATTTACAGCCACTTAGCCATCATAAACCCTTCCCTTTCAATTTTTAGCCCACCAAATCCTCATTGCATCTTCTTCTCTCTTTGTTTGATATGGAGTTGCTCTTCGCATTCAGTGTGTGCCCTTGACCAGCAGTAGCTCCTCTCATTACTGCCTCAGTTATACTGGCGTGGTGAATCAGAATCGTGCCTCTCGCTCTCCCACAGAGCCAACTCCCACTGCTCCACCTCCTCTAATCACCCATGATGAGCAGCCTTCCAGCACTAACCTATCCCTCAAATCACAATGGACCCCTCTTCCCCTCCCATTAGCTTCCGCTGAATGGATTAGCTCCTCTGCTGGGCTCTCTCTGTTCAGGCAGGGATCCTCCTCAGAGCCAGACTCTATCCCTTTAGGCTAATGGAACCTGGGCCTGTTTTCCTCTCCTCTCCCATCATTTAAATGGTTTAATCAGCCAGTTAGTCCGAGTTTGAGATGTTGTTGTGCTGAAGGACTGTCTGAAAGTCTGGGTGAGTTAAAATGGTCAGAGTTTCTGCGTGAATCCGGTGTGATTGCCTTTTCTCAAAAAAAAAAAAAGAGAGGCTTTTATTGCATCCATATTTGAGGAGCAGAGCCAAAGAGGCAATACAGTCCTAGAAGCAAATTAAATTAATGACTCTAACTGAAATGCAAAGTATTGTTGGACGGCAGTGTTTGCTTAGAAGGCTGCAAATTGATTTTCTTGTTCGTTTGTATGTTATTTTTACTGCAAAACAATAAGTCAACCCCCGAACATTAATCTCAATCTACGTTTGCACTAATGATTTACCAAGCAATGTAAAAGCTGTTTCTGAAGTGTGGGGCCTGTGTAATTTAGCACGACATGTAACAAACATTCCCACCAAAGGTAATGGTTGTCATATGTGTATCCATCTGTGGGTGAGTGAGTTGGAGGGAGTGGTGCAACTCCCACAGGAATGTCGACGGATCCCACACCCATCAGCACCGTTCAGCCTTACAAGAATTGGGGAAAGGAGAGACTCTCGGGGTGGGGGACCCCATAATACAAACCCACATCCTATAAAACATACAGTGCAAAGTAATCACTTGGATGCCTCGTGCTGTGTTGCATCAAGAGTAGTGCCAGAAGTTGATAATGAAATAAGTAAAACAATACAAACGCTGGGTGTTTAATTTAGGTTTGAGTTTTAAAAAGTCCTGAACATTTCATAGGAACAGTGTAATTCAGGCTACTCTGTGATTCTTGAATGCCACAATGCATCCATTTGGTGGTAGCTTTTGCAATGTGGTTAGGCACATAGGGTTTAAAAAAGGGCAACGTTCTGAAATTTAAACTTTTTGTTGCTTGAATTTAGGCAAAGAGGTTTTGTGGCAGACTTTGATTATCACAACCCTCCATTGTAATACATATTTGGGCCAAACCAGACTCCCCGAATGGCCTTACCATCCACACATCCACCAGTGAGTGCCTGCTGGGCATTGTGGTCCATTTTAAACCACCAGCTGGCATGAAATACTGTGCACTGCACAGCCAAGCCAGTACAAAGTCAAAATTTGCTCCCAAGTAGCTCTACAGTATGTGGATAAGTCTATTAGAAGATATAAAGTAGTATGTATCACAAAGTGTTAGAGAGTTCAGCAAAAGATGTTTCTGATTCACTTCACCTCACCTGATGTTATGACTCCACCTTCTTTTTTTCCTTTCGATCCATTTCCAGCTGTGATTCATCTCCATATTGTTGTTCTGACACTAGTGCAACAGTTGACTGACTCCTACAACTTCACACGAAAGTACAGTAGTCATGTGAGAAATAGCTTGCTTCGTTTTCCTTTTCCTTTCCTTTCTGCCTCAAGAAGAAACTGTTTGTCACTGGATCAAATCCCCCCCAGGCCATTCCCTCTTTTAATTTCATACTAGACCTTTAAGGAAACTGCTTTCAATTCAATGCTTACCTTTTTAGCTTTTATCATACGCTGTGCTGGGAGTGGGTCTCTCACTGAATTTCCTTTAACATTCCTTTTTCCAAATAACAAATGAACCTTAAAATGACTATATGTATTCTTTGGCGCCTCCGAGTGCAGCCCGATCATGCATTTCGTAATAAGAACATGATCTAGTTTCTTTAGTTCAGTTAGCTGAGCAGTGAAATGTCTCTGCTTTAGTGTAATGTCTCTTCTTGTAATAGCTACTGAAGGAAAAGAAAGCAAGCGATGAAATCGGTAAACTGAACCTCTGTCTTGATCAGGTTTTAGGGATGTCTTTTTTTATGGCAAGTGGTGATGACTATAAAAAAACCACAGTGAGAATGCCCTGGCCTTTTATATCCATCTCCAATCCCTGTAGACATTGAGGAACATTTATTTTTTTTGAAAGATGTGGACACTGTAGCCTTTTACACTTCCACGATTATTATATCCGAGAGCAATAGACATAAAATGTGCAGTCTGTTTCGAGACTTCAAGTCAGAATTCTGCCATACAATCTGTGTCAAAGCAGATCTGCTGGTGCTCTCAATCATATACACATCTAAAACTTGGACTCGAAGTCTATGTGCTTTTTATAGTCCATATATTAAACCCAGAAATGACCCAATTTCTTCCTGTTAGATTGTTTCCATGGAAGCAGTTGGGTCTCATTAGAAAAAGAACGAGTCAGATTGTGATGTACGAAGCCTGTGAACGGCCATATAGATAAATCTAGGCCTCATTTTGCTACATCAAGAGCTATGTAAAGTTCCAAGACAGCCAATGAGAAGTGTTCTCTGTAGGACTAAAATGTCAATGGAAAGTTTGAGTCATAGAGGCTGTATTATGTGTAGCTCCCGCTGTGTCTGTGTGTTTTTTCCTTGCAGTTGGTTTGTAAAACAAATAGCCAGCGGTAGCAGATGATGTGAGCCATAGTTTGCCCTGTAAACGCATTGACAGATTCTTGTTCCTTTTGGGGTCCTGTCCTCCTGCGCAGTCACACGCAATGAGAGTATCACTGGACAGGAGGGGTGTCTGCAGGGCGGCAACTCTGCCACAACAAGCTTTGATAAAACAATTGAGGCGGCAAGGACTGTGTGGTGAGGGTGGACAGGAGGGTTAAGAGTCATTAGGAAAGACTGCAACATACTGGATTCCAAACTGTCTGCGTTTTAGGGATGTTTCTGGTTTGAAAATAGTTGTATTTTGTTCCAAGACACTGGCTTTTACTGCCTGGACCAAATGGACTGTGCCACAACTAGCACAGATAGGCTAAATGGACTTAGGGATAACCCTAAACCTAGTTATAGCACCAACTTTTAACTTGGTTATCTACTTATTCAATCATGGTTGTCATTTAAAGCAGGTCTGTCATGGTTTGACTGTGTGCATGTCAGATTCCTTATTATCTCCTTGCAGTTTAACAACTGTTAAAGATGGTGCGAGTGTGCATGTTTTAAAAACTCGATTGTACGTAGAATTGTGTAGAGATTTGATTTGGGAGCGTGCTTCGGATAAAATGCATCCCTTCAAGAGTGCATTTGCCAAGAGATTAGCAGATGCTGCGGAAATGGTATCAGTGGAGTTTGGAAGTTTTAAATTCTAGATTTTACATTTAAGTAGTTCCCAAGTAGTATTCCAAATCCCATCAAGTCCTCTCCTGTCCTCTGTCGTTGTGCGTGGTACCTGCTGCTCCTGTCTTAGTCTGTGCAGCAGGTGATGGTATCCGTCTAATGGGCTTTGGGTTCCAGTGTAGCGTGACAACTTCAGTAATCCTGCCCTGTCAGCGCCATGATCCCTTCCCTGCGCTACTCCATTAGTGCTCTCACACCACAGAAATATTGTTAGTCATTCCCTGTCTCCTTTCCATCCACTTCTGGCAAGTTCTTGCGAGTGCTGAAGAAATCATGAATCTCACTGAAACTTTCTGACATTTAAATACACACTGTTGAGTATTGCTTTTTCACAGAGGCAATTATTACTGATGAGTTTTCTGCCTTTTCTTTGATGATTTATTGCCTGTGAGAACAAATTCTACTATTGATCGCCTCAATATTTAGTATTGATCACTGTTCTCCAAACAGCCCTCGTGTTTACCTGTCAGTAAAGATACAGGTAAGTGACGCACAGTGTGATTCTGTCTGTTCGTTACAGACTTGAGGAAGACGTTTGACCAGGAACCTCTGGGAAAGGAAGTGTCGCTAGAACAGGAGGTGTTGCTCCAGTGTCGCCCACCTGAAGGCATCCCAGCTGCTGAGGTAAGATTTCAAAGGTCTTCCACTCAGCCAGTACACTGTATTTGTTTGAAAAAGACACATTCTAATATGAACTTCTGCATGTTTTTAATGGAAAGTTGTCCTGTCCAGACTGTTCTGTAAAGAGGTTTCTGTGAAAAGTTTCATTGGCTGTTTGGGGTTGCTGTCTACTGAAATACAGCCATTGTTTCTGGTCTTAACTTAAAAAGTAGCTGAAAAGTCAATTTCTTACATAATTGTATGTTATATTCAGCATGTATTTATTGGTATCACATCTCTTGATGATGCTAATTATTGATTCGTGCCACATGAAAAGTGAGGAGCTGTGTTGAATGCAAAATGTTCCATCGGGTTTTGAACTCTGCTCATTTCAGTGGTTGTAATGAAATAACACTGAATTCATCTGACACAGTCAAGCTCAGAGATATGGACAATTTTTCCTCTGCTGCCTGAGCAATTTAAACTGTTTGGGTGTTTTCTGGACGGGGATGGAGCAGAGAAAATTGTAATTATCTGCTGAGGGGATAAAGAATAAGACCAATAGTGCCCCTGCGTTACCTTAGTTCATCCAATATCTCCCTCTCCCCCCTCTGCCTGACAGAAGAGCACTGTTATAATGTATTTGAAAGGGATCTGTTGAAATTGCAGGAACATAAATAGAGGATGAAAGGGTGGTTTGATAGGTGTGTCTGTGTGTGTGTGTGTGTGTGTGTGTGTGTGTGTGTGTG
>KV751320.1:1036366-1047846 GCA_001698575.1 Mola mola | reverse complement strand
TTTAAGGTGGGAGTGTTGGGACTGAACTCTGTAAAGGCTTGTGATTGACCTGGAAAAGCTGAGCTAAGTGACTGGAACTGCACAGCATTTATCCTTCCTGAAAGTGCTGACAGGCTAAATGGACTAAAGTTTGTAACTCTGCAGACTCTCCTTATACAATCCGGGCTTCGGTCTGATAGTGTTGCTGTAACAGCCTCTTCCGGCCCGTCTGAGTTCACTCTGTCAACCCTGGATTGGCTCGGTGCAGCGATTAAAAACGCAGTCGGGGCCCAATCAGGACGCATCTACTATTTCTGACATATGGAGTTGCCGTGGCAACACTGATGTATAGTGAAGGGTGAATAGGTGGCTTGTCAATGTCAACAGCCTTTTAGGTGAGGATAAATGTATGAAATTGTGTGTGGTCAAGCAGAACCAGTGCAGTTCATCACCAAATAAGAGGAGGAAAAAAAATGTTAAATTCCACCAGTCGAACATTCCCAGCTGTTCACCTCTTTTAAAGGGGAAAAAAAGCAGTTCCCCTTGCCTCTGTCACTTTCTATATTTTTACTAAGAGCAGTGATTGTTTTCTCTGTTTGCTTTTCCTTCTACGATGGCGCTGAATTTTGTGTGTGTGTACAGACGCACTTTTTCAGCCTTTTTAATTACTCGCACTTACCTCATGGCTACATCTAAAAAAGGACAATAGTTCCTTTCCACGTTTTGTTTTTTTAATCTCTTTTTTTTTTTTTTTCTAAATGCAAACACAGCTGCTTCCGTGGAAAGAAGGACAAGTCTGAACGCTGCTTTTTCAACTGTTTTCGTCAGACCTTTTTTTTTTGTTTTGATTTTTTATTGCTTACCAGAGAAAAAACAGAGAAAAGCAGATGGGCCTGATGCTAGATTTGGATTTGCAGAAATATATAGCAGTCATTGGGAAGGAAAGATCTGTCATATTTCACCCACTCTAAGACAAAAAACATACAAAGAGGCACGGTTGTCAAGGCTCCAGTGGGCTATCAATTCTCTCTGTGATTCCTCCACAAGCCCTTCCGAGGAACTGGCTGGCAGGATGGCAGGCGGTGGCTGAGCCATAAAATCCATGCACTCACAGCAATTTTTGTTAAAAAATGTGATTTCTTGTGTGTTGGACACATCACTGTATTTGGGGATTCCAAAACTTCACAGAAATGATGGTAGCAGGACCGATACTGAACTCTCTGATAGATATCGCGCTATATTGCCGGTAAAATAACTTCCCAGCAGTTAAATGTTTGCACATTTCTCATGGTCCTAATGTTTATACCTCAGTTTTAGCGAGGTTATTTTGTTGGGATCAGCCATTTTGCCAATTCTTTGAAGCCGTTTGCAAGTTACCAAAGCATCGCACTCCCCCACACACATGCACACGCGTATATTCTCAGAACTATGAAGCCCACGCTCCGAAGTATCAAAGTAAGTCAATCACAATTAGTTTTGATCTAGAAATTACAAAGTTCTATTTGATGTTATCCAGTAGGATTCTTGTGTTTTTTGTCTTCCCAGTTTTCAGATGATTCACATTACAGGGTTTTCATGAGGTTTTACCACAGTAATGGCGTTCTCTGATTCTATTTAGGTGTGGTTTTGGAGGTTTTGCTGGCTTTCTGCGGGGGTTGTTAACCTGAAATAGTGAAACAATGTGCTGAATCATCCTGCCTGCTTTTGTCATGGTGCAGCTACTCTTTAGATGTATGGAACATCTAAAGGAGTTCTAATCAGACATGAGAGGTTTTCTTAATCTGAGCTAAATACGAGGTATTGCTTTTACTTTTGGCAGGTCATTCATAAGTAATATATTCATTTTTTGGTGCAAAAGCTTTTTGAATACTCACCCATTCACAAACAAAACAAACAGTGGGAATTTGTTTTGGCTCTACCTGTGACCATTACCAATGGAGCTTTGTGCTCGGAGGACTGGAATACTGCAAGGGAGGTTTCAGAAATAGCACAAGGATTCAGTCGTCTGAGTGTCTTGTATGGTCTGAATACATTAGACACTCGGAAGGCTCCCTAAAAGTCATTGTTACACGTTTCCGTAACCATGAATATTTGATAGACACTTAATCAAGAGCAGGAGAAAAACGCAACTGCTGAGGCTATTCTTGGAAGAAAAGGAGCAGGAGCGATTTGGCAGGATAGGCTTGGTTTCTGCGTTACGTGGGCTTACTCACAGAGTGCTTCCCGTAGATGTTGCAATAAAGGTAAATGGGTGGAAGACTTTCCATCAGCTCAACACTGATCCCTCTCTTTGAATACCTCCATGAAGCTCTTTCATCAGCATCTAATGGGCCTCTGCAGAAGTAACTGTGGGCCTCTTTTCATACTGACGATGGCAGGCTCATAAAATGGACTTAAATCTCCTTTGTGAAAGAAGGCAGCTTTATTGTTCCTTTCTCCTTTCTCATGCAAGGCCCTCCATCTCCATTTCCACCACAGAGCACTTGTCACAGCCCTGACAGAAAGACAAGAGTTCAGGGGTGATGCAGTGCTGCGAGCTGCTGAGCCTGTTTCCATGGAAGCGGGATTTTGATTCAGGCATCTCCTCAGTCAGCCGGGGTCCTGCCGTGTTATCATGGGTAATGAGTCATTGAAGCTCTGCGGGGAAGAGGCCCTGCTGCCATGATTAAGTCCACTGGCTTTACTGAGAAGAAAGCCAGGAGACACAAAGCTCTTTACTTCACATTCCTCATCTGGAGAAGTAAGGAAAACTCAAATGAACTGAGACGGTGTGAATCCATAGGGGCAGTCGATTTTTTTTATTAAGCTCAAATCACGTTTCATCACTTTGAAAACGTACAGATAATCCACTATCGTTGAGCGTTGTGTAAAAACTAATTTCGACCGAGGCCCTTTCAAGCCGCGTAAATGTCAGTGATCTCTGCTGTTCTCAGGTCCAGTTCCAGATGATAAGTGCAGCGAAGGCATACCGCAAACATGGGTTCATCAGGTCACCTTGTCAAGAAATAGCTGAGCGGTTCCCTCCGGTTAAAATGGTCCGCAGCGCAGAAACAAGTGGGGGGAAATGTTGAGTTTAACAGCACTTCAGCGCCCGGTGAAACAGCAAGTGTGTTTTTATTAAGGCTACCCGTGGGAGAGGTGATGTGAGGAAGCCAGCCCAAATCCCTGTGCCTAGCCAGCCGAGATTGCTCTTCAGGTACTCGCCTGTCAGTCACTGCAGTTTTGCTGCAGATTTACTCTAATGGCTAAACATTTGGGAGCTCTGCTGTCCTCTGTAAGTCACTGCCCTTTTTAGTGTTATATCGAATAGTTCACAAACATTCATGTGTGAAAGGACCAGACCCAACGCGGTTCTTGTATTCCAACAGACCACCTCAGAGAGGAAAGAAATTATTATATATAGGACAGAGAGGAAAAGCACTCGATTGAAAAAGCTTTTGCTTCTCTTTGTGCCTTTAATCACTGCTTTCATCACACATCTCTTCAGCCTGGAAGCAAAGGGAAGGTGAATTGCCACGTGTCAGGTTATATCTTAATAAAACATGTGAGGTTGTAAATTGGAAATTTCTCTTTTTGAGGTAAGCTCTTTTTTAATCACTTTAAAATGATTATTGAGCTGCCTGCAGTAGACTTGTGAATCTTTCTTCTGAAGGTTGTGCTGTATGCTGAGCTCTTACATCCGTTCGTGCACAAAAGCTCTGAAATGTCTCTCTATCATTGGTGTATTAACTGAGCTTTTCTAAAAGGCCAAGGGAGACTTTTGGACATCAAGGACAGCATGTACAGTGTTTAGCATAGAGTCCTCCAGCTCGCAAAACTGCAGCCTTTGCAATGATTAGTTGATATTTAAGACAAAATAGCACGTGTGCATGTCCATGAATTACTACCATCAAAATGTATATTTACAGAAAAAATGAGTGGTGAATATAAAAACTAGCCCCAACTTTCAGTGTGTTGTTGCACTGCGGGTGGTAAAGGATGCTAAGTTTCATATAAACCGTGCAAGCGAAAATGGACAGAGTAGTGTTGCGGCACTGAAGTGTCTGGCTGTCCTTGGAGCTAGTTTAAGAAATGGATATTCTCCCTCGACAGGCTCTGGAGAGCTTGAGGCAGGACCGAGCTTGAAGTGGTCATTACTCCTGGCTCAAGTCTCAGCGATCCGTCTTCCGTACGGACACTTGAAGTAGTAAGGAGTGTAACTGCACCTCCGTTACCTAGCTCTCCCTCCTTCGTCCGACCCTGTTCCACACACAAACACGCACACACATACAAGTACAACAGGCACAAAAAAAAATTATTCCATCTACACGCATACAAGCAGATGTGGAGCGATTGCCTTGTTGTCACATGGCGACTGACCGAACAATCAGTTTGTAGCCTTTTGTGGTGAATTTTCCAGGTGTGTCATTCAAGTCTAGAGCTGGTATATGCAGTGGAAAAAAATGAATAAAAATGAATAAATTACATTTTTTTAGATAGTCAAGACTTTGTGCGGCGAAGCAGGAGAGCTCATAATGACTTCTCTGTAGAGGAGTCTCGCACATTCATGTGGTGCATTTTTTTTTGCTCTCTCTGTTCTGCCTTTTCTGCCCCTCTCCACCCCCACATCATGCTGTATGCTCTATTTTTTGACACAGCAGCGATGAGTAATGAAGGGTTTTGTTTTGCACTGGTTCTTAACAAGTGAGTAGATTGTATACAATGTGTTCTGTATATCGGGCTAATTAGTTTTGAGCTGGAAGACCCTGGCAGAGCGCAGAAACATCACGCTTGGTGATTACTCATATGTCTCTGCTGCATACAGGACTGTGGCCAGTTGTCTGGGCTTGAGGGAGAAGAAGTGACAGTGCAAAGACGCTAAAAAGCCTCATCCTAATTCACTTGGACTTCGACACGGACATGAATCACTATGGTGGCTAAGCATATGCTTTAGTTTTACAAAGTTGTCATGGGTAATTTACAACTGTCAGACAGTGTGTGAGGTTAAAGCAGCTGTCATCGATCTTGATTACAACTTGAAATGCATTTTGGGGCATAATTATTAAGTGACCAACACCAAGCGTTTACTTTAATTTAAGTTAACATACAAAAAAAGAACATAATGCATCCAACCTGCCCAGCTCCAAATAGCAAGCAGATGGAGCCTGATTCTAGACTACCTTCAATTGGGGATGTTGTAAGAAATATTGTTCAGTCGGCTACCTGGGCACTAACATTAACATATGCATCTAGCCAATGTATTGTCTGTACAAATTAAAAAGTGACGCATCAAAAAGCATGACTTAACTACATCTGAGCTGATCACTAGGGTAAACTACAAGTATTATGTCAAATTATAGCAGAATAACCGCTCTCCCAGCTATGCACCAGTTTATATGGCCACACCAACCAATCAGGTGTGTGCAAACTTTGGCCACTTCCAAAGTAAAGCATAACATTCTTGTAATTTTGAGAAGCACTTAGAGAGGATACTGGAAATGTCACTGGTTCTCCCTTTGAACATCAAGGATTTCCCTCTTTCTAACCTCCCATATGACATCTTCTTTCCAACCTGCTTCTTATTTTCTCAATACCATCATATATACTGTATATGAAACCTGCTCTGCGAATTTACCAGACGTGACAAGACATGAAAAAAGCTGTGGGATCTCCTTCTTCTGCCTTCTCGTTTCACCCTTTCCCTTTCTGTTCTCAGTCATTCAAAGTCTTCATCTCTTCAAAATAAGCCCCACTTTTTTGTAACCTTTTTATTTCAATCCCCTGTCTTTGTCCATCCCTGCCTCTCAGTGATGAGGTGTTATATATTTTGGCATACAATAGTAGCTCCCCTCGACTTCCCGTACTTCTGATCTCCTTCTCAGTCTACAATATCTGTTTTCCACCTCGCAGCGACCCGTCTTTCTTTTTGACCGTCCTCTTGTCTTGCTCTCTAGCCTTGGCTTTCCATCTGTCTTGCTCTCTCTGTCACTTGGCTGCCTCGGTCCGCACAGGAAGACTCCCCCTCTTCATGACAGCCGACATGTGGCAATTTTCCTTCGTTAATGACAAGAAATGTGCCAATTACCTCTCCGGATATTTCTCTGCCAATCAGACACTAACGAGCTGCCAGTGTGCGGCTTGTGTTTGCATGTGTGTGCGAGTTTGTGTATCCGTGCGCGTGTTTGAGACTGTTGGCGTGAGGGGAAAGTTGGACAAGTGCTCTCTGAGATGCAGCCTTCTGCTGAATTTTAATCATTTGAAATCTTTTCACAAGTGTAATGTAAAGATTTACCTTTTCATTTCTGGTTTTATTAACGAGTCCAGATTAGTCCGCAGAGAATAAATGATGTGTGAACTGTTGCTCACTTTTGCTTTCTCACACACACACACACCCACACACACACGTTCCCACTTCTGACATAAGTTTGTACCGTTCTCTATCTCTCGTCACTCCGTCTCCCTCCCACCTCTCCATCTGCGCTGAAAAGCTCTTTTGTTCAATTTTTAATTACCTTCTCACATAAACAGTGCTCTTGACATCTGAATGCGGTACATTTGGATTGGCTGCCTGTGTGATTGGTGCAAAATTGGATAACCGCCTCTTTGTATGTCAGCGTCAGCCACTATCCCAGGAACAGACCTATTACTTCCCAATGCTTGGTCTTCTGCACGCAACGATTTGAGCGCCGCAAGATGGAATATTTATCATGTCAACAAAGCGCATCGTTTCTCCTGTTTGCGTCATCTTTGTTTTAATGGACTTGTGCTCCCCTCACTTTTTATCATGACATAGGGAGCAAAGGATGCAAAAAATGCCGGTCACTGTCAATTTTAAATATGAGGGTCCTTCTCATATTACTTTCATTCAGTATAAAAGGTTAATGGTGATATTATCGCATCCAAACACACACACAGAAACCTGAATGAGTTAATTAATGGATACAGTGATGAATTCACTTTACATCACTCTAGATGCCTTGCAATCTGTAACAGTGTAGTGGTGAGCATCATGCATAAGTCAGCGCTTGTCATTCTTTTGTGTGCGCATGCAATAAAAAGAAGTTTATAAAAGATATTTTAAATGTTGGAATGTCGGGGAGAAAATGTCTTTGCCATCACAAGCTAAGGTTTAGTGATTTATTATTGACTCCTTCTGGTGCTCTGAAAGTCATGACAGATGTCTAACCGCCACCTCAGCAGATTTCACAACAGATTAGTTGAAATAAAAACTAAAGCAGAAGCCAATTCAAACAAGACAATGCGGAAGTGCCTGATTGTATAAGCCTGTGACGCGTGCGCATGCTTTGCTGTAAATGTGTGGTGTCCATCAGTGTTCGTAAAGCTGAGAACGAGGCTCTATATGCGCCGTTATGTGTTTAAGTTCACAGGAACGACATCAGAAATAATCTGCGTGAATCAAATGACAGCAACAGTTCTCATGTCTGACTTAGTGACATTAAGGCAGTAATTCTGAGACAAACGCTATTAACACAGATGAGACATTTTGTGTCTTATGGGTTCGTGCCGCAGTCCTCATTGACTTTGGGAATAATAAAGCATTCTTTGATAACGCGCCTACTTATGAATTAAGGAAAATCATCTTCGGCTTATCGGAAGACATGCTTTGCTTTTTTCGTGTGGCGAGAGATAATGACAATGCTGGAGAATCATGTCAAAGATGTCTACAAACACAGTGAGTGGCTTTGCAAATTACGTCACTTGGCACTCTCCTGAATTATGCTGGTGCGAGAGAGAGAGAGGTTGGATTTCAGCATGTAGACGTCCACTGAGGGGAATCCTATCCTTTCTGGCTCCGTGAGATTGATTCAGCTGGCACATGTTTATGGAGAGGAAGGCGCTTTTACGAACCACATCAGCAGAGACGGACTCTTACAGAGTTCTGCTGACACTCACTTTGCGTCTAGTGTTCAGATGTAAGATTTGGAAGTAGTGTATGCATTGATTTGAATGAGAGGTTACAGAAGTTTGAAGTGTACTGATAAATACTGCCTACTGCTGCTGGATGTGCGGGCAGGCAGCCTCGCTGAGGTGTGACGCTGACGGCATCTCAAGCCATCACAGACAGATCGTGATGTCGCTGATGCATGTAAGCCAGTGCAGATCACAATCTCCTCCTCTGAGAAACACCTAACAAGGCCGGTTTCCCAACAATGGCTAATGTTGTTGTATGTGTCATCACCACTCCACCACCGTTTCTGTGTTGTTTTCGCAAGATATTCCGAGAACAGCAGCGAGCCCACACACTGTTTTGTCTTGGCAGGCTTTTTGTCAGGTTATTGCCCCACTTTTCTTTTTGTTGAGATATTTTATCTCCCATGAGAAAAGGCGCTTTATAAACCTCCCGCTTATCTTTGCCTGTACTACTCCTTCAGTGACTTATCTCTTATCAGGCCCTGCTCCCCGTGGGATGTCACAATGCACAGGAAGTTAGTTATTTCTCAAGCCTTCTCATCACTGGACAGCTTTTTGGAAATATTTAAGTCGTGACAGAGTGCGAGGTGACACTTGTTTTTCTTTTCTACACCTTTAAACCCTTTTAAGAGAAGGATCTCTGTGATTTGCAGCCAAATAAAGGCTCCAAACGGTCCCCTGTTCTGTGATAGCGCCAGGATTTCAATATCACTATCATTTAGAGAAATGAAGCTCATAAGAGAAGGTCAGCGAGCCTCTCGGCTTCAGGAATTGTCTGGACCTTTCTTTTCCCTGCTGTTTGGCAATGTTGGTGTTACTGTAGTGCTTTATTCTAGGGGGAGTACAGAAAGAGCATGATAGATATTGACTTTTTCTAGCAGGACCACGGAGACACAAACAATTGTGCCTCTAATCCTGGTAAAAAAAACTATCACCGTTTAAACACTTTGTTGTGATTTCTCTTCAGTTTAATGAGGTCAGTCTGCCTCGTATCTTCTCTCGCGGCTCGCGTTTGAAATACGTCCCTCTGAGCTGCCTGTCTTCTCTTCTTCTCTTCCTCCGCAGGTGGAGTGGTTAAAGAACGAGGAGGTCATTGATCCAGCAGACGACAGGAACTTCTACATCACCATCGACCACAATCTGATCATCAAACAGGCCCGACTCTCGGACACGGCCAACTACACCTGCGTGGCCAAGAACATCGTGGCCAAGAGACGCAGCACCACCGCCACAGTCATTGTCTATGGTAGGCTACCTGGCCGAAAGGAACGGAGTTCTTCTTTAAACCTCCACAAAAATTTAATTTGCGCTCGTCGATTCCTAAATCAACGTTGCACGTGACACAGGTCTGCGTAAGGTTAGAGCTGTACGCTGTTGTGACCGCAGACGCTCAAAACTGTGGCTTAATTTTGTTAAAGTGATGTTGGGCTGGACTCGTCACGGTGCAACACCTACCACATATATATTTCGTGCGCCAACGTGGCAAAACACGTTCACCAGGTGCACGGTGTAACAATCAATGAGTGCGCGGTGTTTGACGTGTTCAGCCGGCACCTCCTCGTCGTGTTTAGGCTTTCGTTAATGACCTGACATTAGAATGTTAGCAGCTGACAAACGGATATTTAGAATGATGTTTTTCTAAGTCTATCCTGTCACAAGCTGATGACGTCTGCAGATTGAATGTCAGTGTCAGCGTTTTCCTGCTCTGTGTCTGTGTGAGACCAGGAGACGTGCTTCAGGAATAACCTCTTCACTTTCACCAGCAGTAATGAGACATGGCACAGCAGACTCCGCCTCGCTCTGGAGAAGCTTCATTTATGGACAACTTAGCTCCTAATATAACCTTAAAAACACTCCTGGACTGGTATTTAGCAACTAACTACTGCTGCGTCTTCACTCTGTGAAACTGTATTAAAGCAGTTGTGAATGTGAATATGAGTCAACTTGTGGTAAGATTTTAATTACATTTTTTTTTTCTTTTTCTTTGAAATAAGCAAGTGAGACTTTTTTGACCCAAACCCTCAAAGAATCAGAATTGAGAATTGAACCCTAACTCACATTATGCATCAAAACTTCCTTTCTAGCAAATGAATACACAAAATAGATATATGGCACACAGAGATAGTTTCCTGTCTTGCCAGCTTAGCATTTGACAGCGTCACAGCAGAGAGAACACACGCATAGCCTGTTCAAAGTGTAGATGTATAATGGATAATAATCAAATATGTCCAAAATGTCCCCTACTATAAATTTTTACAACTAAAACTAAAATGTGATGCTACAACAACAGGAAGCCACACATTTCCATCAAAAAATAATTAGTAGCAGCAGTAGTGAATAACTTGACTTAAAGTTAAAGTAATATTACAGTTGTGTGTGTACTGAATGCTTTCAGGTTGAAAGACATTTATGGTTGTAGACCTTTTAAAGTTAAAAAATGTTACGGTTCCTTTACACCTCCTCCCCTTTCCACATGAAATAGGTTTCATCTCACTCCAGTTATAGTTATACAAGACAAAGCAACATAAATCCACAACATCTCTTTTGGTTTTGGAGGGTGGGAGTTCAGCCCCTGCCCCCATGTTAACACCATGGTTACAGCCTTCTTGAGTTGCTCTCTTGTCAGTGATTTCAACTTGCTGACCAGAGAGCTGTCTTTCTCACCGACCACATGAGACTTCAGCAAAGTCAAGTGGAGTGAAAAAGTGCTGAATTCCTATAAGAAGTCACCGCAACTCAACAAAACTTGAAAGTCACTCTGAATAAAGCAAACCCCTCTCTCTCTCTCTCTCTCCTGCGGCGCCGAACACTCACTCATTTTGTTCCTGCCGGAAGGTGTGCGCAGACTGGAAGATTTTAGATTGCCTGAGCTGCAAACAAGGTGCCGATGTGACTGAGCCGTACTTAAAGAGACCCCCCGCTGCGTTTTCACACGGACTCGCCCACCTTCTCCCTTGCATCACATAACGTGACTGTTATTGCGCAGCACGACTCCAAAGTTTAACTGCAACGCCTGCCGGAGGCGATGCATATTCAGCCTGAATGAAGAGGCAAAAGCAAACAGATGCTTGAAAATGATACTGTCACCAGGGTTATGATTCAATACCATTGGCGGTGTTGCATGTTTTTCAGCATTTTCTTTTCTGAATAGCCACTACAATTAAGTGAACACTGAGGACTGTGTGGCTGTGGACAACGTAGGGGTGATGGATAGACAAATTCTCAATGCTTGAGAGCGGGAGATGTCAGGGACAAGGATCGCTGTGTAAGTGTCGAAAAACTGCTTTGATGTCAGCTCATCCTTGAGAGAGAGTGCATCAACCCACAGCATCTGTTTGTGCCATCCATCCTCCTCTATCCAAAATGGAATACTCGTATTTTAATGCACAGTTATGCCGTATGCTTTAGCCCACGTACTCCCCTATAAAGTTAAAGGACAATGTGTTGTTGTATTTTGCTCAGAGAAGCATTACAAGGGCACTCCAAACAGGAGCACTTGCTGGTAACAAAAGAGATAAAACAGAGGGAGAGAGAAGATAGATCCAGAATCCATGGAGGAAAAAGAAACAGACTGAAGAAATGTTGGGCTT
>KV751320.1:1020210-1034491 GCA_001698575.1 Mola mola | reverse complement strand
ACACCATCTTCTGCTTCTTTTTCATCCAAGAAAGTTAAAAACAGCACTTTAATGGAGCCAAAAAGCCTGCTCCTCCTCCTTTATAATACATTGACGGATGTTATTTATTTCTTAGTTACTGCAGTATTAAGACGTGCAGCATTTAATACTTTCAGCTTCATCCACCAAAGGAACTTTTTGCCCTCTTTTTTTCTGCCTATAGCAACATGAGAAAGGGGATGAAAAGCAGCTGGGAAGACTTCACGGTAACTGAGTTAAACTCTGTGTCTTCTTTAATAAATGTCCCCTCCAATAAACATCTTCGATCTTTGAGGTGATGGACTCAGATACTGTCACAGATACGTCCATCAGCTGTGTAACCCACTACAGATGGTGATTGTGACACTAATGATATAACACAGGCTTGGTTGCTGGATGAATTTGATACAGCTGATCTGAGATTTTGCAGCACTACCGGGTTGCAAACAGCTACCTGGAGTGTGGTTTCAACATGATGTACTATAGGTTATGGTTGACATCACATCAGCGGTCAGTATGGATCTGTAGCCGCAGGTGCCAGATGGATCTGCATGATTCTGTCCAGAGTAAACACATACTGAACGTCCATATGTACTGACAGGAAACTATGACTTCAGTGTGCAGTGATTTCATTTAATATTGGCATCAGAGGATCGCATTAGCTAATTTTATAGCCAAGGTCATATGTCTGCAGTGTAGAGAAACATTAGGGCGCAATCTTCAAGATCTAGTCTTATTATTTGTCTTATACATTTTATTTTATTTCCCTCTGCGGCACAACATACGCTCGGCCCACGCTTCCCTACCCCGATGCACGCCCTCTGCAGCTCAGCCCATCTCAGAAGCATTAGTTCTCTGTAGATTGATGGCTGGTTTGCAGAGAATATAAAGCCATAATGATATAGATTCAGGATCATTTCAAGAATTGATTTTTTTCGGAAGCTAAGAGGGTGAAGCCACTTATGTCAATGCTAATGACCATTTCCACGAGCATTTAGGGGATCGGCCCATTATCTAAAAGCTCACATTATGGCAAATATGATTGGGAACGGGAGTTGTGTGCAATCTGAACTCACCTTGGACCGCTGATTTACTCCCTCCAGTGCAGGCCTGGGACCTGAGCAAACACGTGTCTCTGGATTCCATTGCACCTTGATCTTATTTTCCGGTTGTTTGAATTTATTTAAATCACTTCAATTGCAATCCACCGCAGAAATCCACCAAAGCAATTTGATACAGCCAGAGCTGCAAATAGAACTTGGAATGCTCGGCCTCCATCGCCGCAGATTGACAACACGACTAACCCGAGTCAAAAAGATAAAAGTTTTTGTTGTAATTTATTTTGCAGCTTGTTTATCACATTTAGAGTGTCCAGGAGTTGGGGGGGGGTGCGGGTCAGATTTAACAAAGTTAGACACCCGCAGATTGATGTGGAGAAGTTGCTCTCCTGTTCAGATAGAACTTCCCAACTCAAACACGAGAAGATAGTTTTGACAAGTCACTGAGGCTGACCTGACTAAATCCCTGTTTGGCGAATCCATCTGTGGTCTGTGCTCCCTGATTTTGATGTTGCTTTCCAAGTGTTTGGTAACCTTGCTCTCAGGCATGACATTTTCTTGACATATTGATGCAGAGAAAGGGGAGCACCAACTCCACCAAGGGCAAATACATTTATTGGTATCAAACATCAGGGACTGCACGGCTCTCACTGCTCTCTTCGGCCTCCCAGCAGAACCAGGTCATTTACACTGCATTTATTAGGGTTATGAAAAGTATTGATTCAATGAAAATAAATATTATTTGTATGCAATCAGCAGCTCCTCACCAGTGCATGACATCAGGTTTGGAACAGTGCCATTTTCGAGGAAGTAATGGCTGAATCACGGACAACATTTGGTGACCCCCCCCCCCTTTTCTTCCCCAGCTCAATGTTGTCAGGTTAAAAAAATAAAATGTCTTTGGCTGTGCGGGGGTCTGAGGTTTCCCTCCGAGTCCACCCGCCGTAGCGTGCTTTTACTCTGGCCGTACCGAAGACGGGCAAATGAATGGAAACTCTACAGGATGGGTTCAAACGGGCCATCAGTTAGACTGACCCTGACAGTCACCCGCCCTGCTCCGGCCCAGCCTCCCAGATGCCTGATTACATGTACACGCCAGCCTCATCTATCAAGCCATTGATTTTTCTTTCGGTCCACATGTCTGCCCATAGCTCTCTCCCTCTCCAATAAGGACTTCATTGTTTGTATACTTGTTTATGGACGACCGAGGGAGGCTGAATATTATGTGTACTAGTGCACTATCCCCTCCTGCCTGATTGCACTGCTTTCCGCTTCAACTCGAAAGCACGACCAGTTGTAGCCAAGAAAACATCTTCGAGGGAGGGTCATTTTTTCTCCAAATCTCTGTTCTTCAACCTTCCTCTTTTATTTCCTGCTTTCCTTACGTAACCGGCCCTTTCATTCCATGAGCTCTCTGTTGATTCTATTGACTCGGCTGGAACCCACGCTTTATCAGCCCCTCCATTCCGCTCACCTGCCGGCATCGGTCCCGCTGCTGCCGCTGCCGCTGAGGCACTAAGCCAAGCTGATGGATCACGCCACTCCCTCACAGAGCCTTCTTGCACCCCCCCGCACCACCCCTGCTCCCTTCATCCATCTCTATAGTCTGTACACTGATCTGCAGAGGAGAGGTGAAATCAAGAAAGATCGCTTCCCCTCGTATCATCAGTCCTCATGAGTTTGTTGCTGTCTCATTTGTTGAGTTTGTTTTTCTGTTGGCTTAAATTTGATTTTCATCATCCCTCTCCTGTCCGTACCTCCTCCCACCCCCTTCCTCCTTTCTCCTCCTCCTCCTCCTCCTCCTCGTCTTTACCCTCCCCACTCTGTTTCCCATCTACAATCCCTTCCTCTCTTTAAGGTTCCTTATATCAGAAGTCCTCAGAGGCAAAGGACAAGAGTGATTTTGGGAATTCATGTGAGTTGTTTTATTTTATCCTTTTTTTAATATTATTTCCTCATTTGTCTGTTTTTAATGTTTATTGGCAGGTCGTGCACAACGAATATAAATCACAAAAAATGCGCATGTACCAAAACATGTCTGGCAGGTGTTCTTTCATGTCCATCTTCCGGTTCCTCCTTTTGTTTTAAAGGGAGCCACCTCACCCATCTTTTTTTGATTTCCTCTCTCATAACTGCTGCCCGTTCACAGCCATGTTACTACTGTGCCTCAGAGCTGACACCGCCCTTTACCCTGATGAACTTCAGCCCGACACGTTGCCTCTCCGTCAGCTCAGGCACCACGTCTGGCAAAAAAAAAGAAAAAAAGAAAAAAAGAACTTACCCCAGTGCCGTTCTGTGTATATATCTGTAATATTTTCCCTTTCTCTGTAACTCACCCTGTCTCTGTAAATCTCTGCGTCCTCACTGAGAATGGAGTGTTCAATAAACCCTTTCATTTCCATTTCTTGTACTTTTCCCTCTCCGACAATGGCTCATGTTCAAAGGGATGTATTAATCTAAGTGATACATTTTAATGCGCACACTTAGCAGGTTGCCGCCTTCATCATCAAAGCCTGGATGGGAGATTGTTCGACTGAGGGGATATATGTTAAATAACTGCGGGGAGGCTTGGCGGAGGAAGGAAGGCAAAATTACATTTTTTTTTAGACTTTCATCGTGGCCTGCTCTGCTTCCTGTTCATGTCTGTGCTAGAGGAAGGATTAGAGGCCGAACATACATGAGGGTATAGTTTGACATTCCTCTTTAATGTGATGTCTCTGTTAAGGCTGAATAGAGAGAGCCAGGACTAAAGTCTGAAATAACAACAGTATTAGAACCCGCTGCATATTTAATCACTATGTTCATACGGTGGGGTGAAAGGGGGATGCCCTGATGAAGGTCATGCTCAAATTCATCATTTAAAAACCTATTTATGTACTGTAAGTCCAATCTAAGTGCTTAAAAGAAGGAAAAAAAAAAGCCCCTGCACCTTCACTCTTGGAGACCTTGTGGCTTTCAACTGTCACAAAAAGCTCGCCCCTCTTCCTCCCTCTTCTCTTTTTTTCCTCCTTTGTGCTCGAGAACACAAGAGACACAGATTGAGTGCCATCTGCATCCCTGAGACACATGAGGCTAATTTACACAAATCCCCAGCCATCATGTGTGCCCTCAAAGAGGCGTGTGTGGATCTGGCTGATGCTGCCATCTACTGGTGCAGAGGCCGCCCCATTTGCATACTACGATTATATCAAAAACACACTTCTCTACTATCAAAATAACTTTATGTTGCACAAAAATGAGAACATGCTATATATATATGCTTATCCATTGTGAATCTTGGTAGAGCCCCTGACATGTATGGTGCGTTGCAGGCTCACACATGCCTCCTGGCATTCCAGTACCTTTAAAGAGGCCTTCCTTCCCAGTTGTCAACTCGGTGAGAGTGAAGGACATTATTTACTTTTATATTATTTATTTTAACACTGCAGAGAGTTCAGGCTGTCAGTGGGCAGCCAGTTAAAAGTCTGATCCGTAATATGCGCCTGTCTGGGTCTGCGTTTCCAACAGTCACTATATCCATGCCAGGCCTACTAATCACAGAGGTTTCTCCAGCTGGAGAGTGGACAGAGAGAGCCTGGGAGGGAGACACAGATGAAAGACAAGTCGAGAAATGCAAGCTATGTCTAGATCTTATCTTCAGTGTGTAAGAACAAAGGCAGAGACAGACTCTGAACTCCAACACAGGGCACGGTAATTTGAAGATGAATACATCTCTATCTCCGTCTTCAGAACTTTTGATCTCGCTTCTGAGCCCGCTTGTTAGGACAGTGTGTCATTGGGTTGCAGGCGCCCTTATCAATTGTGCCGTCGCGCGCAGAGTTTATCATCATTATCCTTATTCTCTTACATTCTTATTATCTTTACGATGCAGATGGCGCGCGAGCCTGTCGAGCGCACAAAAACTATTAATCTGTGACTTTGCAAGAGATCGACTCTCTAGCGGCGTTTAAATGCATCGTTATCTCTTTTCACTTTGGGCAATTAAAGGTGCCCTGCTTTTATTTCGTTAATAAAAAGGTTATTTGCCACAGTGGGCAAGCATTAAAATAAAAGATAAAAAAAAGAGACACGCTAATATTGCACTATTTATTTCCCAGAAGATGTTATTAACACCGGCTCAATCTTGAACCAGGATATTGGAAGGCTGATAATGGCTTCATCACAACTGCCACATATTGAAATGGAAATGTGAGCTCATTAGATATCTAAAGGCCATTTTTCTCTCTGTTTTTCTTGTCTTTTGTCCGTCTTTCCCAATCCCCTCCCTCCTCCCCCAGTGGCGCCCAGCACAGATGATGTAGCTCTGTACGTGGGCATAGTCATAGCGGTGATCATGTGCCTGGTTATCTCTGTCGTCGTGGCGCTCTTCATCTACAGGAAGAACCACCGCGACTTCGACTCGGACATCATCGATACCTCTGCCCTCAACGGAGGCTTCCAGCCAGTCAGCATCAAGAACGCTCGCAAAGGTTTGTTGTTTGATGTTTTTGTCCTTCAGTGCACGTTTCATATGGAAACGCAGTACCGAGGTTCAATCCCTCCGCTCTAGATGGACCACCTTTGCTGTCAGCTGTGCTGTTTTAGCGAACTATAGCATTCAGATTGTGGGACATGTGTGACTCAGAGGATGCGCAAGGACGGCACTTTGCAGACAGGCTTGTGAGGTGATGAAACTATTAAAGCGCTTGTCCTTGTGATTGGAGGCCAAATTTTGCCCCCTCATTAAGGCGTAATAAGGCCAGTCTGTATGTCGCATATCAAGCTGTAATTAGACTCGGGCCGGTGACGCGGGACTTAAAAGTAAGACTGCAGGGACGAGGACAGGTGGCAGTGAGCTGGACTAAAAAGAGACCGCGGGGAAACGGAAAGAGTAATTATGTTGCGAGCGGAGGGCCGGTGGGTTTTAGGAACAGGAAGAAGAAAAACTGGGGGGAAAAAAAGAAACAGATATTGGCAAATAAGATTCAAAACAGGGTTCAGTTCAGAAGGACAGATGCCACATATAATTGGTTGCCTTTCCGCCTTTGTCCATGTGGGATTTTCACAAAGATAATCCAGCACCGAACCAATTATTCGTAAATTCACCCCACTATTGTATTCCTGCCGCTTCCTACAGTAGATTCTGTACTTTGACTTTTGTGACTTTCCCTGACATTCGTATCATTTCTAACTTTGTGTTCGGAGGTTTAGTAGGAGCTGGAGGACCAAGAACTCCCACTGCTAATGCTCCACCCACTCAGCACAGCTATTGAACACTCATCTTTGTACCTAGCGGTTAAGCCGAGTGCTCGTGATGCCATCTGTTACCCATGAATCACGGCTGCGCCTTTAACTTCTCTGAGTAACGTTTCTTGGTGGTGGAGTGCACTTCCCTAATGGGTGAAAAACAACTGAGCGCAGCCAGGCAGCCGTCTTTGCTGATTGCTGCCAACACTTCCATATCCTCGTGGTTATTTCGGTTTCAAGTAGCCAGTTGTCCACGTTCACAGTTGGAAGGAGCGCACGGTGTCCACAGTACTTCTAAGACTTTGCGATGCTGATGTCGCTTTGCTTTGTTTTCCAGCTGATCTCCTAACAGCGCCACCCGACCTGACCTCGGCCGCCGCCATGTACCGAGGGCCCGTCTACGCCCTCCATGATGTGGCTGACAAAATCCCCATGACCAATTCCCCTCTGCTGGACCCTCTTCCCAACCTGAAGATTAAGGTGTACAACTCCTCGGGTTTAGTGACTCCCCAGGATGACCTGGGAGGGGAATTTTCCTCTAAACTGTCCCCTAAGCTGCCGCACTGCCTCCTGGACAGCGGTGACAGCACAATGGGCCGACGCACACAGACCCAGACGTTGCTCCGCACCAGGGATCCATCCTGCACCGCACTGGGCTCCTTCAGCTCCCAGGGGGGCCATCTCATTGTGCCTAACTCAGGTACGGTGCCGAACAATGAGATTACAAATTCTGTCATAATTGCTCTTAAAAAAACACATTCATTTTCTTGCATGTTTTTAATTACTCAGCCCCTTTGCGTTTTCCTTTTATGAGCTCTCTGCATATGTGAGAATGTGTGGCTTTGTGTACGTAGACTTACATAGAAAATCACATGAACTTCCCACGTGCTCAGGAGGGGCCACGCATCATTCACTGACGATGATATTACGCCTTTAAGATCACATGAAATGGGGACTCTCAGCATTTTTCAGCAGTTTCCTGCTGCCTCCACTGATTGCCTGGCAACCTCACAGCAACAGCACGACTCCAAGAAGCAGCTCTGCCCAGCGAGGAAATCGTCTGGCTCATGCCCACCCTTACACCTGCAGCTCATCATTCTTACACCTTGTGGGGCTTTTTTTATAAACATTAAAACAAACAAACAAAGCCTCAGACACGCTGGTAGGCAGACTTCCCGTCTTTACGCGAAACTAAGCTAACTGGCTGTAGTTTAATTGTTAGTGGAAAAATACATGAGAGTTGTATCGCTCGTCTCACCAAATCCTTACGAGGAGGCATTTAATCGTTTTCCTCTGACTCTCCCTTAAAGATTAACTAACCTGTTTCAACAGGAAATCCATCTTATTGAGACAAAAAAGTCAATGTACCTATAAAGGTGGTATCAAGGTTGTTGGGTTTTTTTTTTAACCTTGTGAGCCAAAAAGAAACCCGGGACCCAAATTTACATCAAGAATTACCATTTCCCTCACAGCAATAATCAAGTTTGTTGAGTGTAACTTTCTCAGCTCTCCTTTACATTGAAACGCCACCTGAACACAGAATGTGCATACAGTGATTTGTGTGCCTTTGTTGTGAAATTCATTACATGTGAACAATTTAACCCTGCTAAAATCAAGACAATTTAAGGACACTCTCTGATGCAATATAGAAATTAGCTTTATAGACTTGCTCCATGGAGACAATAATTGGAATAAATTGAAAACCTCTTTTATAGGGTTCAGTTGTCAACCAAACAATAGCAGCACCAATTACTAGCAGCATTGCATTTACAAAGACTCATTTTACAATAAGGGTACATAAACTAACATTATTGAATGCAGTAATAAGAATTTAAGAATTAATTACAAAGCAACTCATGGAACCATAGTGTTAACTAAGGTACTTCCATTGAGGTACATCTTACCTTCAATCCATCAGTCAATAGTTTCTAAACGTACTATTAACATTAGTTAACACAGTAGTGTCAATTATCTATAAAATAATACATGACAAGCATTTTAAACCCTAATAAAGCATTTATTAACATGAATTAACCATTTATTAATGCGCTTTATGACTCTTATAGTAAAGTTGAAAATGTGTATCCCTTAAATGACACTTAATAGTATGGTTTTAAACTATTGAATAATGTTTGAATTAGTACCTTAGTTAACATGAAGACCGTTAGTAAATGATTAGATGGCACATTAATTTACTGTCAGTAAATGTTTATTACTGCATTAACTAATGTTAATTAATGTGTCCTTACAATTGAAGTACTGTATCTGTACTTTAATGGAGTATTTCAGTTTTTTTGCTGCGTTATATTTTACTTTTTCTCCAGTACATGTATTTGTATATGTATGTATAACTTACAAGTTACTTTGCAGATTGAATACTGCAATTGAGGCGAATTGACAGTCTGAAAATCAGGAAAATGTTCAATATCGATTCTCATAATTGGCCAGGATGATGCACATTCCACCTATATGTTGTACATTTTATGTAAATTTTCTTTCACTCGTACGTTGATATTTGGGTACATTTGTTTAAACGACATCCATTTAAACTTCGTTTAATATCAGAAGTAAATATATACGGAGTAGTACAGCAATATCGTCGTTCTAGATGTGAGATCTGCTGCCTCATACATGACTATCGCGACCAGGTGAACCTCTTCACACACACACACAGAGATGTGACGTTGAAATAATATGCTGAACCATATGTAACCTGTCAGCGTACTGAGCACACGGTGTGACAAGGATTGACGGCCACTGAAGGTGCACTGGAAGTACGACATAGAGGCTCACTGTAGCAGGCAGCTAACACTCACTGTGCTGTCCTCACTTCAAACACATGTGGGCTGTTTGTGACATGCCACAGATGCATGTTGACAGGCTCAGACCTACCAGCAGAGACATTAAAGGATACACGGACGTCTCAAGTTCCTTAAGTTTTTCTTTTCTCGTTGTGATTCCTGTAAAAGTTTTTCTCAGCTGCTGGTGGCGTTCAGTCACCTCATCGTGTTACATAGGCGGAGCGAGAGGAGGGAGCACATTTGATATTTGATCTGCTCACGTGTGTCTGGGTAATGAAATATTTTGGGGTACTCTCAGTGTGGCTGTTTGGCATTTTGCATCCTTAAAAATGCTTTTCCCTCCCTGTCTCTTTGAAGCTTTGCTGTGAGGGAGAGTGGCAGCGTGCGAGACGTCCCCGTGGCAGAGTTATGATTGCCTTCGCTAGCTAGCAACAGAAGCTGTCTGTCACCTTTTGAAAAGTTCAGTACAAGGACATGGGAAATCAATGAGCTATCTGAGAAACTCCCCTCAGCAGGGAGAAAGAGCGTATCCGTGTTCTTTTGCATGTGCATGCACATGAGGGCCCGTGGGGCGGTAGTGTCCTAAAAAAAACATCACATTGGACAGGGAATCGTATCAAATCGATCTGAGATAGAAAAAAATCAAATCATGCTGGCTGCAGCAATATGAAGAGTGGAGAGATCATTGATTGACTGACTGATTGCAGAAATGAAATGTCTCATTGCTTCCTGGTGCCGAGGTAGAAAGCTGCAATAGTTTTTATACGTGGGCCTCAGGAGAGTTGCAATTATTGCTTTACTTGTCTGCGAAAAATAATGAAAATGTGCCGGTGAGACATTTAATAGTGCAGTGATTGTATTAAAGGAGAAATCCGGTAATTTTCAGTCCAAGCTGTATATTCCCTGAATTTTAAGGGTCCAAAAATTGGGCATTTAAGTGATTTTAATATTGGTACTCGCAGATAGTTAAGTGTTACTTGAATAATAACGTCACCAACGAGTACTCAAATGTTCGTACCCGTCCCTAAAAATACATCTTTTTTGTTTTTTTGAAGATGACTACAGTTTGAAGTTAGCGCGACAAGGCTATACAAGGCTATACAACAGCATGAGCATCACGGCAATAAATCTTTGCTTTCCGCTGCGGTTATGTTGTTCACGTATTTGTGTAATAGACTAATTACAATGCGAATTATACGCCGTCCCCTCAGCTAACTGACTGTGTCTGACAAGCTCCATCAGTGACAGGAAGGAGAAACATTGTTTAAAATAGAAATAATATAGAGCACTGAAAACTGAGGATGCACAAATTTGGAAATTCTTGGATATTTAAGATAACAATTTGCCCGATGAATGATAATGACACCGTTTTGTGCCGAGGAGATGCAAAAACCCCTCTGAATTAAAATGAAATTTAAAGACAAATGCGTGTGCGTGTTGTAGCACACAGAAACATCACATGGACATTTATGCTGTTCAGATTCGCCAAAAGAAGGCTCTGTCAGAGCAAATACTGACTCCTCTGGTCCACCTGACATCTCACAACTCTTACGCGTGCCTGTTTTATTTGTGCGTGTCTGTCTGTGTTTGTGCTCCCCAGGAGTGAGTCTGCTCATTCCAGCAGGGGCCATTCCTCAGGGCAGAGTGTACGAGATGTATGTGACGGTTCAGAGGAAGGACAACATGAGGTACGCAGTGCCGCCCTGCCACATCAGTGTTTACCCCAGTGTCACCCGTACACCGAGAGTGCTGTCACGCTGCCACTAAACAGCGCGTGTGTTCTTGTGTGTGTGTATTTCTCTCCGTGCGCCTCCAGGCCCTCGGTGGACGATGGCCAAACAGTGCTAGGCCCCGTGGTGAGCTGCGGGCCCCCTGGGGCCCTGTTGACTCGGCCAGTCATCATCACCATGCACCACTGTGCCGTGTGCGACGGCCAACAGGACTGGCTGATCCAGCTCAAGAGCCATTCGCAGCAGAACCAGTGGGAGGTAAGGCTTAGGAGGCGAGAGGAGCGGCTCTAATGTCTGTGGTCTGACTTCGAAAACGCGCCTCTGACAGCCACGTGCGGGCATTTAAAACAATTTGTGTTCCTCCCGGAAATAATGTGATTTCTCTGTGACATAATTCATTCTGCATTTGGTTGGCTAGAAAATTCCACCGAGCAGCGATCAAAGGGGAGAGATATTGGGGGAAAACAAAATGATGAAATGGCATGAGGATCAAATTCCTCTGCTTTGCAGAGCAGCACTCACTGCAAATGTCCTGTCGCAACCAGGTGCTGAAATAGCAAACCTCTGATAGAAGGGAGCAGGCCGCGACTGCTTTATCTCACTCCTCGGTCTGTGTTTTTGCACACGCCCCATCATTACCAGCGCTGTTAAGTTGCTGAGGGCAGCAGTTGGGATTTCAACTGTCTGGCTCCCACAAAGAGATCATTTGCAGAACAACTTCCGACCACTTTGTGAGAGCTTTGAGAAAGTTGTTAGAAACATTTGTAATTTTCTTACCTGTCATGAGAGCAATGAAAGGTGCTCCAGATGTAAAAACAAACCTTACGTGAGGAGAAGCAAAAGAAGCAGAGAGGTGATACATAAAACAAAAAAACTCCCTTAAAAGAATTGGGATTTTAGTCTATGTTTGGAAATTTTTCCGCCTCCCTGCAGGACCAGTCGTATGTTGAAAATCCTACTACTTGGCAACAGCCTACATCCAACATGTGCCTCTGTCAGCTCATCACCGAGCAGCCGCTTAAATAACGCCGTTTTCAGGACCTCTTTGCACAATCTCTGATGGGGATACCATGATATGACTTATGGAGCCGAGAGAAACTGCCAGACTGGCCCCACATGCCGTCCTGACATTGATAAATTGCTTGGAGGCAGCCAATAAAGCTCAATTTAAACCCACATAACTATTGATCACGAGAGTAATCTGGAGTTAGACGCGAGGCAGAACAAATTCACAATATCAAGGGGCACAGCCGAGTTTTCTTCTTGCTTTTGGGGGATGTTGTGGTGTGTTTGGTCATTGCATATATATGAAAAATACTGGCTGGGGTCAAATTTCCATATTTCATATACTGGAGAGGATGTGTTCCCCAGTGGTGATTACACGCCTGCTTGATTACATCTCTGACCTGACAGGAATGCAGATTTTAATATCCAAGGTGACAGCAGCTTCCTCTACACAAGCTCCACTTCCTACCCAGGCTGGTGTGGAATATTGCTTTATGTCATCTGCTCTGTGGAGATGTGTATTAATCACTCCGGCAGAGACAGGGGAGCTCCTAAAGAAGCGATTCTGGGTGTTTATAAAGTCATCAACGAGTGAAAATCATCCGTTCGGGAACGCACACGTCGTCGCTGAGGGAAAATGCAGCGTTGTGATGTCGGTGGCGACAGCAGGTCACATAATGAGGAACATAGGGGGCTTTCTGCTTCAGTAACCCTCCTACAAGATTTATCCTCCTACGAAAAAAAAAAAAAAATGAAACCTGTGCTGATAATTTATTTTAAAAAAAAGAAAAAAAAGAAAAAATGTGTGTCTGCATGTGTGTGTATGTGTTTGATTGTTTGTGCCCACACACACACACACATATGAAGCTGAAGCCTATTTCTCCACTTGGTGTTCTAATTATCTCCCTATAAGGAGCCCCAGTGCCATCCCCCAGGAGCAGTTAAAGACTCTAATGATCAGCCATAATACTGCTGTTAAACGGCCTAGCTCACAATAAAATACTGTAATTCCTCTTCTGTCTCTCATAATAGGCTGAATTAATGCCGATGTGCTGCTCGCAGGAGTGTTTGGGATTAGAGAGAGGAAGACGGAGAGAGAGAGAGAGAGAGCGAGCGGGCCACACATTGCTCCTCAGACCAGACGGCCTTAATAAAAGAGAAATATGTCCTGGCATTAGTGCTGTTACAGAGGTCAGCTACAAACGGCCTGGACAGTCGCTGTTCCATTACCTCACACACGTAATGGCCGGGCGTCGGGCATTAGTAATACACACTCGATGGGAGTAATATCTAAGTGACACGGCTTGCGTGACCCTCGATTACACTCCTGCACTTAAAAGGACCTTAAAATTTCCTTAAGTTTCAATTAAGCTGAATTTAAGTGTTCTTAAAAAAGAAAAAAAAAAGAGCAAAGAATTGAATTAAGCACAAAAACCAGACGAGCCTCTCCTTCAATCCTCTGCTCCCGACTGAAGCGACCCATGTCCAGAACAAGCAAACGTCTCGAAGGCAGCTTAATGATTTTATCTGTGTTGTTAGTGAACACCATAATAATTGGAACGTGGGAAGAGGTTTAGGCCAGCTGTCTTTACAAACACGCACCAGATCAAGTTTGTCACTTACCAGAAACTGAATCAACTTCTAAAGTAAATTAGGAAACACACTGTGGTTGTTTTTTGTGCTTTTGATGTAATGGCTATGCATATACTTTGCATACAAAAATGTAGGAGGAGATTATTCAAACAACTTTCAAACAGTAAGACAATAAATAAAGTTCAACTCGCCATGCCTGGTTGTCTCCATTGAACTGTGCAAAATGCTGAGGAAAATGCAGTTTGCTGCTCTTTTGACTGAAAAATCTCCGTTCAAAGGAGTGAAAATGGAAAATGTGAAATTAGATGCACAAAAGTAAGATCATTTGTCTTTTTTTCCCCTGTTATTAATAGAAGAGAAAACTTGCCGGCCCAGAGTGACGGAAATGTTATCATGTCTTGGTTTCGCATCTCGATGATCTCATTTTTCCCAACTGCAAGCAGCGTCACATGTTTTTCCTGTCCGCACCGTAGGACGTGGTGGTGGTGGGCGAGGAGAACTTCACCACGCCGTGCTACGTTCAAATGGACGACGAGGCCTGCCACATTCTGACGGAGACGCTGGGCACGTACTGCCTGGTGGGCCAGTCTCTGAGCGCCGCCACCACCAAGCGCCTCAAGCTCGCCATCTTCGGCCCCGTCACCTGCCCTGCCATGGAGTATCACATCCGAGTGTACTGCCTGGACGACACGCAGGACGCACTCAAGGTAAAAACTCAGCAGGTTGCATGCTTGCATCCACTCCTTTGTCTCTGCACGTTTCTTTTAGGGTCTGACCGATTGAAAAAAAAAAAAATCGTGTCAGTATTGGTATCTCCGATAATGTGCCGATATAATTGATTTTGTACATT
>KV751320.1:1008788-1020028 GCA_001698575.1 Mola mola | reverse complement strand
GGTGAGATTTAAGTATTTCAGTGCACTGGTGCTATTTTGGACAATAAATGCTTTTTGTTTGACTGTAAAGAATCTCACCTCCATGACATATCTTTTCAACAAGTAATGACTACATTTGAGGGATCAATGCAATCAATCGGTCCATCTATTGAGAATAGCTACAAGATGGATATCGGCCAGCACGTCGGTATCGGAATTTTTTTCACCTCTACAATCAGTGTAGTAATCAGCCCTAAAAATCTGATATTAGTCGGGCTCTACTTTATTTAGCAGACATAACATGTTTCTAGGCATTCGTGATGCTTGCAAGTATGCCATTTCAACCGAATCATTAATATGCACGTAAATGCATCGCCGCTAGATGAAATGTGGGAGTCTGAATGAGAAACTTTTGCATTTTTTGTGTCGCAGATGCGCTTCTGCCCCAACACAAAATAAGCTATTTTTATCACTCTGACTCTGGTTTTGTCTCCTTCGGTTTAATACCAGCATCTACCTGCACCGTGGAAAGATAAGAGAGGATTATTATGCTGCGCAGGGATATTAAACAAGGTTATTAAGCTCGGGAATGGATAGTGAGAGGAGAGAGGGATCCCACTGCAAGGACGCTGAAGTTGGATTCAGACGGTTCAGATTCATAATACCCAGAGAAAATGGCATGAATATACGGAAAAACCATTTCATTTTTAAATGCAAGTTACTGTAAGAGCAGCACGAAAGCACAAATTAGTTCAGACATCATGGTTTCATACACTAAGCAAGTGCACGTTTGTGTGTTCAGGAAGTCCTGCAGATGGAGAAGCAAATGGGCGGCAAGTTGCTGGACGAACCAAAGACTCTCAATTTCAAAGACAGCACCCACAACCTGAGACTCTCCATCCACGATGTCCCCCACACGTTGTGGAAGAGCAAACTTCTCGCCAAGTACCAGGTAGACTGCTCACGTGCACCTTCCACAGAGTTCAGTCGAAAGATTTGTTGGACGAACTGGTTCATTTTCCCCCTTCGTCTCTCTGCAGGAGCTTTCCTTTCAGCAAGTGTGGTGCGGTTCCCAGAGGAACCTCCACTGCTGCTTCACTCTGGAGCGCTTCTCTGCCGGCACCGTGGACCTGGCCTGTAAGATATGCGTGCGCCAGGTGGAGGGAGAGGGCCAGATATTCCAGCTTGACACGACACTGTCAGAGGTACTCTTCTCGACAGTCTTCCTGTCTCTGTAGCAATAGAACTAGAATAAATGTTCCTCCATCTCCGGTGTCCTTTTTCCTGGCTGAGCGGGGTGGAAGACGGGTGAGTCTCCACCCTGCTGCTGCCATTGCAGGGCAGAGAGGAGCAGAGGGGGAAATAATCACCTTCTTGTCATGCTGTACTTTGCCTCACAAAGGCCATCTGAGCGGGAGAATAGAGCTTGACGGATGGAGGAGCACACAGGCTTTATGCTCAGTAATGAGAATGAATTACAGTACAGGAGGTGCAGAGCTGTGTCCCCGCCTGGCCTCGTCTCATTCGTCTCCAGGTCTTGCTGTGCCTCCCCAGCCAGCTCTCCATCCTCCAGATACATTTGAAAACCACCCAACACACATCAGTATGGCAGTGAAGATAATGACTGAAGCTACAGTCTGTTTAGCTTTGCAGGATGGCGTTAAATGTTGCGTATTCTCCCACTCCCTCTCTGCAGGACTCCCAGAGCATCGACACGTCTCTGTTGGACCCAGCCAGTAATATCACCACGCTGGTGGGACCCAACGCCTTCCGCATCCCCGTCTCCATCCGACAGAAGCTGTGCGGCAGCCTGGACGCGCCGCAGACCAGGGGGAATGACTGGAGGATGCTGGCCCACAAGCTCAACCTTGACAGGTGGGTGGAGGAGCAGGACAGAGCAGTGAGGGGCGGTGAAGCCCTCCGGAGGGGGGGTGGGGGGCGTGACTGTCAGGAACAGGCAGGAAATGAATGAATTTTTTTTTTTTTTTCTTTTTAGTAACTGTTCTTCAAAAAAGCTGATGTGCAATTTTTGCTTTCCTCCATTATAAGGAAGCAGAACAATGGCATCAGGATAAGAGCCTTTTTTTTTCTTTTAGTTTGATTATTTGGCAGAAATGTGACTCATTTTCGATAAACATCTGTTGAATTGAGTTTAATTGCGCCCGAGACTGAGAGATTGAACGGCGCTAATCTTTTTGAAAACGTCGCCCGCGCGTCTTTGATAGTGTGTATGTGTGTGATGGAAGTACAGCGCATGTCCATTTATAACGGTCCCAGCTCAGCGGGGCGGCCTTATCACAGGCAGCAGCTGCAGATTGACGGGACCACTGACAGAGTGCAGGAAGGAGAGCACAGGGGAGGGACTAGAGCTCAGTTCAAAGTGATGATACAAAGCAGTGGTTTATGCTCGGGGTCATTAGGTTCCATTTTTATCTTTATTTACCAAAAGAAGAAAAAAAAACAAAACAGAATGTAGTATGTTTATTTTCAGTGTTATAAACTGAATGACCAACACACACAAAAATGGTTTTTCCAACACAAATGCTCTGAAAATAATTTATTATTGCTTTATTTACCTCCAAAAAGGAGCATCAGTCAGCAGCTTGTTTGCATATCCTCTATTTTCTCTTATTATATTACACAGAGTTCTAATTAGCCCCAGTTTGCAGCAGTTTTGCACAGTGTGTCTCTCTCTCTTTTCTGACCCATCCCACTCTGCTTTGTCAACCTTTCGCTCAGGTATCTGAACTACTTTGCCACCAAATCGAGTCCTACAGGGGTGATCCTGGACTTGTGGGAGGCCCAGCATTTTCCTGACGGCAACCTCAGCCGCCTGGCGCAGGTTTTAGAGGAGATGGGACGCCATGACAGCCTTGTTCCCGCCGCGACCGACCACTGACAACTGGCCGTCAGGGAGCGCGACATTCCAGGGAGGCAGAAGACATAAAAATAAAGAAAATAAAAGAGGGGGAACGCCTTGGGAAGGACACTGTGCGCACTTGCAGACAACCACGTGTGTGCGCACTCTGAAATAAGGATGATAAGAAAGAGCCAGGTGTACCCAGCCGTGATCCAGTTAAACACTGGCAACAAAGGGTGTGGAGGATTAAAAAGAATAAATAAATTAAAAAAAATAAAAAAAATTCTGCCAGTCATTTGCTCCTGGCTGTTCCTTCTCTCTCTCTACCATAACTTGATATTTTTGGCTCAATAGTTTCCTTGGAAACAGCTGTCTGGTAATTTGATGGACCGTGCAGATATGAGGATAATGCCCTTGCAGTAGACAAAAAAGAGAGACAGTATTAGAGGTCAAAAGATCAACAGGACAAGGCTTGACCGGACGACGCGCCGCTCACGCTCCAAAAATCAGTCTCCATATCAGATCCATGGACCGGTATGTGTTCTGTGACGACATAGTATTTAATAATATGCCTATTTATACGTTTTGTTTTTACTTTATGCTACCTGGATATGGAATGCTTTGCAGTTTCCTCACATTTTTGTGTTTCAACTTTCCTGATGTCTGACTGTATCATAGCACCACCTGGTGGACACTCACAGTACTGACTCATTTACATGTACAGAAGGAAATCGATGTTATTGTTTCACAGCTCGTGTTGCTGTCGTATTAATACTTTATATTCATGTTATGACTTTTTTTTAATGTGTGGTCGTTTGATATGATTTTTTAAAAGTTTGTTTAATAGGTTGAATTGTTTTGGGGTTTTTTTTTTTTTTTTTGCTAAACTTTCTATTCCTTTGAGTTTCCTAGGATATTTGGATGATTATATAGTTCCATTAATTTTAAATAGAGGCTGAATAAGACCATTTTCCCAAACTCAATTTTGTGACTAATGCTGATAAACTGTACATTGTTCAAAACGATATCATCTACATTAACAAAATCAGACTAGAGAGGAGAGTTGGACGGAAAAGGGAATTAAAAAAAAGTATATTTTTGTAGAACCAATGCAACCGAATAAATCTTCGCTTTTTACCAAATAAATAATTGACATTCAGAGTATGAGGTTGAATTTAACACAGAGGGTGATCATCTATTAAGCGTCACTTCTGGTGTTCAGACGTTCATCTGTGATGGGGGAGGCGGAGAACGGCAGTTTTAGCTTCTGTGTCTGTACATTAACGACAGAGGCCATCGATGTTACGATGACACTGACTCTGTGCATAAAGAAAATAGTGATAGTTGTAAACGCAACATTCCTTCGATGCAGCAGCCATTGTGACTGTTCAAGTGTTTCTAAATCTTTTTTTTTTTTAATACAGTTGTCCGTTTTTTTTTTTTGTTGTTTTTTTTTGTAAAGCTGTCTATGCAAACTCTGCATCTCTCTGAAACAACCTTAACATTCTCAGTAGGCCAGTCTTTGCATTCTCTAGTTGTACTTCAGCTTCATGATTATTATTGTGTATTGTGAGAATGTAGCCTGTCTGTTTCTGGCACACACGCGCACACACACACACACACACACACACACACACACACACACACACACGATGTTCCTCGCAACTGCTTGCATCTCGTCTGTCAAGTTACTGTACAAAGTGTAAGAAAGAATTTTTAAGACTAATAATAAATTATATTTATATGCAACATTGGACAACGGGACGTGAGGCTCTTCTTTGTCCAAACTGTGACCGAGCATGAATCTGCACAGCGGCGTTCGACATTGGAGACACAGCTTTAATGGAGGAATGTTATCCAGCTCCGCGTGTAAACTCTCATATATATCACATGTACAGATTTAATTAGGCACACGCCATAGTGGTAGAGTGGACGGGACATATTCTGCACACTGATGAATCGTCAAAAACATATTTTAACATCTAACTAGGAAATTTTTCTTAATAAATTTTACTTCTATGTACAAACTAGTGGAAAGAAGAGACAGCGAGGGAGTACAAGGCGCTCAGACGACCCGAAGGACAGCCACAAATTGATCCGTGACATAAGTGTTTGACCCAGAGGTCGTCTTTTAATATTGAAATAGAAACGTACATATGAATATTATATAGAAAATTCTGCTTCACATGTGTTTTTTAATTTATTTAGTCATACTTAACTTTGTTCTGTAATAATAATAATAACAATAATAATAAAATGACAGTCATTGACAGTGAGGTCACTGAGCATGAATTTGACATTTCTTTGGGTCGAGTTAACAGTCAAAAGAACACGAATGCAGCTGTGACAGTACAAAAGTCTGCACACAGAATTCTGCTGTATGGCTTTAAAAGCAGGAGCTTCCTCTGTGTGTAACTGATCAGAGAGATTTCAGTCCTCTCCTTCCAGTCCGCCTGTCCTTTGGGGCGGTCCGGGTCCGGCGACCATTCAGCTTTCACGGAAAGCACGACCTGAGCACGTGGCCGGAGGCAGAGGTGGCTCCAGGCAGGGCAGGCCTCCAACCTGGTGTATTACATCTGTCACCTCTCATTTCTCCGGCTTCCCGCCGAACCATTATCTGTACCGCTCATCATCCTCGTCAGTCTCGTTCGTCCCATCGTTCACACGCTCGCCTTTTTTCTTTCTCCCTTTCACCTATCGGCCGACGTGGCGACGCGTCTCGGCTGACGAGAGCATCTCTCTCGACTCGCTGTCACAGTTTGATGTCTTGGGTCTCTAACATCTTCGCCAGGGTCTTCTTCACCCTCAGGGCTGTGAGGCGAGAGGCCGGACTGTGGGCCCAGCACTCCGACATCAGTTTCCCCATCTGCTGCAAACACTGAAGACACACGTGTACATGTGCATAAGAACACAGAAGAATATGTTTTTAAGATGAGGAACAATACCTAATTTCCTGATTTGTTTATTTGTGTTTTCTCCTATATTGCACTGATTTGTAATAAGAAAAGTTAATAGATTTTTACCCCAACCTGGCGACTTCAGGGGTACTTTATTTAAGTTTTAAAAATCCTACTATTATTACAAGTCATTCGTAAGAGCAGTTTTAAAAGAACATGCAGGATACCTCGTCGCTGCTCCAGCGGTTTGCAGATGAAGGTCTTTGTTTCTTTATGCAGACGACTTCTCTCATGTCCTCGTAGGAAGGATCGGTGGGCACGAGGTCGTAATAGGGCAGCTGATACTCCTCCACAATGCCTTCAGGAATGAACGGAAACATGGGGGAATCAGTAAATATCGTTAAGAAAGCGCAGATATGCAGATCGTGTTTAAATCTTTAAATTTTTTTTAAAGGGGGGGGTTTTTTTTTTTTTTTTTTTATTTTCTCGAACCTCCGGTGATGCAACGCCGGGCCATCTCCCACACAATGAGGCCAAAACTGTACATGTCGGCCATTATGAAGGACTGGAAGTAGCTCCTGTTCAGGGTCTCGTCCAGCACCTCGGGCGGCATGTAGCGCTTCGTACCCACTCGCAGGTTGGGAGGGATGTCCACCTCATTGGTGTCACTGCCGGAAGGAGAAAAAGATCATTTCAGGAAAAGCCCCAGAAACCTTTAAAGTGTTTGTTTGAAGGTCCAAATGTACCTGTTAAACTTGACAGCAAGCCCGAGGTCGGCTATGCAACAGGAGCCGTTCTTTTTGACCAGGATGTTTTTGCTCTTCAGGTCCCTGTGCGCGATGGCCGGCTTGCCCTGCGTGCCGTAGATCTCGGTGTGCAGGTGACAGAGGCCCGATATGGACGAGTAGGCCAGTTTCAGCAGAGCTTTGACGTCTAAGGTGTTGGACTTAAGGTAGTCGTACAAAGATCCATTTTCATGGTAGTCTGTGATGAGGTACAGTTGAGTCCAGGAGCCGGTTCCTTTAATATCTGCTGCTATGAACCCTGAGGGGGTAAAAACATAAGAGAAATGATTAAAAGGTTAATATCCAGACGAACAAACAATAAAGTCAGTCTTTATCCACTGTTTCACTTTAAAGGGCCTCCTCACCCAGTATATTGTCATGTCTCATCAGGAAGGTCTGGTATATTTCAGTCTCCCTGAACCAGCTCTCCTCCTCTGTGGTGAAGAAAACTTTCACAGCCACTCTCTCCCCTCTCCACTTGCCCATCCAGACCTCTCCGTATCGGCCTTTTCCGATCTGCTTGACCATCTGAATCTGCTTGGCGATGGTCCGCTGCACCTGGAAACAGGTTATGGGACAAAATGTGTCACGCGGAACGCCAGTTTCTTTTAAAAACACTTGTTTGTCACGTAAAAGAGCAGCACAGATAACTGCACCGGCATCACTACAAACAATTGAGTTTGAAATTACTCAAACCGGGCACTATTGCACTATTTGCACAAAAATTCTTACGATTGTTGCTTAAATGTGGACGTATCCTCGTGGACATTTGTGGACTTATGAGAGTGAGCGCTCCGTTTTGTGATGTACTGTCATGACAGCATCATGGTTTTGTTGAAAGCCATGCAAGTTAACATTTTTTTCATATAGACAGATTATTAATATGCACTGTGTTGCCACCAGCTCGTGTTCATACTGAATTGTTCTGTTTCTGGAGCACATTTTTTAGGGAAATACTTGATCTTAATCATGTGTTTTGATCAGAACGGAGATGTAAAGATTGGTTGGGCCACAGAAGAATTTCTCATCTTTAAGTGGGCCGCGGCATTCTTGAGTTTGGGAATGGCTGTTCTAATTAAATAATTAGTCTCTACTTCATTAAATAGTCATTCCTGATGTTGATTTTTACTATTAATTTTTAAGGCATTGAAAAACTAAACATTTTAAGTTATGTTGAATTGTCTAAAAGTGCCCGGTGATAATTAAGTCTTGTTATTTAAAGAGATTTATAGTATGATGATATCAATAAATAGACATTTCCCACTCTTAATTTTTCACCGCTGTTCTACAATATCTGAGGAAAAATGTGTTGCTGAGGATTTTTTTTTTGCAAAATTATTTTACTTTGCATAAATTTGGCATATAGCAAATGATATGTTTACTTGGAAAAACCTGTATAATAAAAGAATTCATCTGATGTAATCCAAATCGAGGTAAAAGTATAACAATATGCAGTGTTACAGGACTTTACGTTGTGATGTAATGACCTCTACTCACCAGTCGAGGGAGTCCTGATCCGGAGCCAGACCCGATGCTACGGGAATGCTCTATTAAGTCCTTCAGGGACTCCCCTGGGGGGATGTAGGTCTCCTCCTGCTCAAGATCAATACTGTAGTGTGGTTGTGACTCCTCTCGCTTGTATCTGCCAAAGAAAGTCGACAGTGTTTACTAGCTGCACATCGGGAGGCGCAAATTCATTGTGACATGAATGAGATGTCTTCACAACTCTTACCTGATGTAGCAGAAGAGGAGGATGAGACCGAGGATGATACTGCAGACTGTTATTGAAACGAAGAGAGCCATGTACTGAATACTGCTGTCAACGTAATCTAAAAGGAAAAACGGGAATTCATAAATATCCTTTCGACGTCATTGTTATTATTTTCACACCTCAAAATATGAAGAGTCATGTCCCGAAGTGAGTTGGAAAGGCAGTGAAATTGGAGTTGATGTATGTGTGCAGACAGTCGTTTGTTCACTGATGCCTCCTCTATCACTTTTTCTTATTTCCACTGGCAGGGACAAGCTCCCTCCAACCCCTTCCTGCCTGTCACGCTTCCCTGCACACAGACACCCCTCTCACAGCGTGTGATCGATCACATCCCCTTCCTGGATCCAGCAGATCAGCTGTCACTCTGACATGGCTGCAGAAGCCCCAGAGGAACTCAAAGCGGCTCCGGGGCTCTAGTCTTTCTGCCATGCTGCTGCCAATCACACACGCATGAACCTCATGAGGTGCACAGACCCACATACAGATAGTAAAAAGGAGCAGTGGACTCAGAAAAACTACATGAAAGTATGATAGCTGAAACGTACTTGATGAGTTTTCATTGACACAGTTTAGGTTGTGCGCAGTTTTCCTGCTCCGTGACGGATGATAATCAAAATTTCCGACCAGCCGATCACCTGACAGTTTTTCCCCGACCCCATCTGATGATGTTCAAGAAATGTTGCCACGTTCTAAGATCAGATCTCAGATCTCAAACGTGGGCCAAAACTACAAAGAAGTATTTTATTTCTTTCCAGTCGAATCAACAATCACCGTTTGGTTGAAGGTCAAAACTGACAAAAAGCGAGACTGTATAAAAATACAGGTTTGTGTGACTCAGACAGAGAGTGAAGGAGAGGGGGAAAATGTCTGCGTGTTGCAGGGTAACACGGCAACAGATGGACAGATATCTCACATCCGTCCCGAGGCAAGAAACTCAAGCAGGCCCCAGGGAGAGGCTTGTCCTTTTCATTAGAGGGTGATGGAACAAATCGAAGCTGCAGGCTACGTCTCACCTGCTTGTCCCTCTCTCTCTCTCCGGCGCCACACTGTGGTTTCTTTAACAGTTTAAATCGTCTCTACCGTATCTCCGCGAGCCCACGCTGCCTGGACGAGCACCGTCCGAAAATGCCTCTCGCGTATTCAAGAGATGGGCAGGATTTCAGGGGGTGAAAACCTTTGTGTCTCACCTGAGGTCACGAGCGGAGGGAGGGTGGGATGCAAGTCTCGGTTGCAGTAGTCTTGATCCGTGCAGCACTCCAGAGCTCTCCTCGAACGTGCATTCCACGTGTCCTGTCGCACACACACACAAACAAATGAGCGGCATGCATTCCTACACTAGTGACACTAATGAAGACGCAGAAGTGATGGATATTTACAGTCACATTCATTCCTAATGAGACAATTTTGCCAAGCGCTACATTTTTGTCATGGCTGAACAGGTCGGATATAAACTGTTCTTGTAAAGGAGCTGCGGTGAGTCGAGGAAAGCTCATAAAAACTTAACAATGGCTCATTAAGGAGGACGCAGGCGAGAGCAATTGTTCATCCAGACAGACACGCGCACAGCTGACTTACTCTGCACTGGAACTCAGAGCCAGCCAGACCCAAACAACCGGCAGTGAGTACGGCCAGACCCGCCTCCTCCTCCTCCACCATGGTGAAGCAGTAGCCGTCGGTCCTGCCAGGATGCACACGCGCCACCATGAGTACACAACATTTAGGAGTCTTTTTTTTTGACTGTCTTTATTGTTATTGTTATTGTTATCTGTTTATTAACTAAACAAAAAAACTGTAAATATCCCAGCAGTCATCTCTCATCAAACCAAAACCTGTAGTGTGGGACTCTTGTTTAGGTTACTTGTTTATAATGTCACAAGTGCAGATTTATGTTCATTTTTAAAGGTTTAGTCTCCATCCCAACTCAGATTCAGTTCTAGATTTTGCTCAGATTTGGGCTCCGCTGGAGTCTGGAATGGTGGTGTAACCTTTGAACTGCACGCAGAATGTTTCCAGATAGAGTAGCTGTGGTGATTAACTGAATAAATTAGTACCAATTTGAACGGATTAACTATTTTAGTAATTTCTCAGGAATTCTTGTATATTTTTGCAATCCAATTTTACAAGTGTGAAGATTTTCTACTTGTCTCTGACTTTACCTTTATCTACAAATACAGTATACAGACTTTATATACATGTCGTAAACTGAATATTGTAGCTATTCTGACTGTTAGGCAAAAGACTTTTGTTGTGATTAGTGTTGTAACCTCTTTTTGACCTAAATATCAGGTTAAACAAAGAGAAAGATACTTAGATGAGTTATAATAAATGAAATAAATGTAGCTGCAGCCTTAGCACACATCATGGAAAAAGATTAATATTTACAATGCAATATCAATTTCATACAACTATGATATTGTACAACAAACTTCTGTACAGCATATGATGTATGCGTGAGCATTAATCTCTCTGATCGAAGCAGTCTGGCTTATTTTAGTGTAAATAAACTGAGCTTAAAGAGGCTTGTGGGAATACTCATTAAGGAATGTAGCTCAAGTAAACATTTGCTTAGCAGCCGTACACAAATCCAGTGATAAGACACAGCTATAGGGAGTTATTTTCACTGCGTGTGTGTGTATATATGTGCACACGCATGGTTCTTCTTCTTACATGCAAGTGTTGTTGACAGAGTCCTCAGGGCAGTGATGGTAGCAGTGACACCAAAGCACGTGCTGAGCTGGAGCTGTGGCTGTGCTGCTCCTCTCCTCCGCCCGCTGCTCCGATCCGCCCTTCCATCCGTTCCTCAGCAGCATGGAGTCCAACATGTTGGCTGAGAGAAAGAGAGACGGGGAGAGAGGGAGCGAGAGACCGGACTTAGTCTTGACTGCCAGAGCCACAGGAATAAAAACTAATGGAATAAATCAAAAGGCTACAAACATAATTTATGACCA
>KV751320.1:971650-1008505 GCA_001698575.1 Mola mola | reverse complement strand
TTTTTTTCAGAAAGCATCAGTTCTGCTTGCCTTGGCACTGTTGCCATGGCAATGCAAGCCACAGAAAGTATGAATGTGCTGCGGGAAGCAACCCCACTGTTCTGGACTGGACTCAATGTACCTGCTGAAGTCTCCGAACCAGAATAACACAAGTCACCAGAAAGAAGCCTTTGTGCCGCACGTGTGTGTGTCTGCCTGCCTGTGTATTTAGTGTGAGTATGCCTAATACACACCAGCATGTGACTGCAATCTTCATAATCAAGCAAAACTACTGTCTCCATTAAATTAAATTAAATCCTCCAAGGCAACAGAAGAATCTTTTTCTGAACCCTCTTGAATTTTGAAATATTCTCTGAGCATGTAGGTTGTGATCATTCCTTCAAGCAATAAAAATAAAGATCACTAGTCATCATTCGCGCATTTTCTGACGTTTATTGACTCCGAATGCAAAAGGCAATTATTTCCATTCAGTAATTTATCTCGAAATAGCAAAAGAAGGCTGTCAGATATAATGAAAAAGTCAGCATATAAGTGGTTGTTGAGAGGAAGAATAAGATTTCCAGCTGGCAAAAGAAACAATGGACAAAAACATACACAACTGAGTCAAGCCAAGTACAACAACGCAGTACAGATGTATTTACATAAACCATGAGAATGATAAACATGATTGTTCATCCTAAATATTGCAGCTGCCACTGATAGGTTGGATATCATGATTCAATACCATTAATGTATTGATGAGGTACTTTTAAAACTTCTCCAGTTAAATAATTCTGCACTTCAGTACTCTTTTGTATCCAGACATGAAAAAAGAGACTATGTCTTTTCACACTTTACAATAAGCGTACATTTATTAAGAGTAGTACTTATCAATAATAGTTAATGCAGGAAAAAGATGCCCACCAAACCCCCAACCCTAATAAAACATTTATTAACCTGAATTAACCATTTATTAATGTTCTTTGTGACCCTTAATGTAAAGTTGAAACACGTATCCCTTAAATGACATTTAATAGTATTGACTAATACATGAATTTGTATCTTTGTTAACATGAAGACCATTAGTAAATGATTACTTAGCTGCCAGTAAATGTTTATTACGGCATTATATAATGTAAATGTTTGCAACGGCAACACTTCAGATACCCAGAGACGGTTCATCAAACCCATCAAAAGTTGTGCTCTGAACAAAAAAGGAAGTCCATCTTCGGCCATTAAGTTGTGTAAATGACCGTCAGCCAGAGGTTATCCTGACATTATGAACTACACCTGAATTGAAGACACGTGTAGGTGTAGCAACTTCATTAAGTTTAGATTTTGACGATGAAGGTAAAAATATAAAAGTTGTTTAGGCTTTAGGCTTGTTCAGGCTAACATTATCCATTCATTCATTTGTTTCTGACATACACAGAACTGCCCTAATCTTTAACTGCACAACAGCAGAATGAAACTAAACAAAGGATTCAACTTCATAGATGTGACAACATTGTTACTAATTGGTGTAACCGAGAGATCCATAAATCACTTAATATCCATAAACAAAGTGAATAACTGATAACTTAATATTCCATCAGAAATTACCCCACAGCTATTTAATGACAGTAAAGTAAAGTGTGTATATAAGATAAATGCATGACCATTGATTAAATCATCTGTTAAATAATTGTACTAATACGAATGTGCAACCCCTTTTCATCCTCTCTCTGATATAACTGAGGGTGCAGACATCCATCAGCGGAGAATGAAACCAGTTCAGAGAGCAGCTGGTCCCTGCAGACCTTTGCGGTCAACGAGCTGAACAGTATTGTGTCACATCAGACGTATGTCTTCTTCCGGCTCTCTCTCTCTCTCTCTCTTGCTGCTTTTGCTTGCTTTTATTTATCTAATTCTACCTTTACTTTAGCAGGAGGCCCACTGAGGCTTCTTTTATAAGCAGCAGAATATTTATATTGCAAAACTGTTTTTTTTTTGTAGAATAGTTTGATCAAGGAAGTCATTTATTGGCATCTGAAAGATCTCTCTCCAAAGCAAAAACATTTACTACTGTAAACTTTGGGGTGAAGACGGAGCAGTGATGGAGTGTTTCCCACACTGACTGTTAAGGTGGTACTGTGTCCTTCCACCTTAATCTGTGTTTCTGCCTTCAGATGCATTCTGCCAATATCGGCAATGTTTTATTTAAAAGTTGCATAAGCATTAAGTGTGCAACAAAGAGAGCGGGTGAGTCAGTGCAGAGACAAATGTTAAAGGAAGGAAAACTCTTGATCAGCAAAGTTTTAGAGGATAAAATCTTAGGTCCAAAGCGATACACATCCACATTACCATTTTTTTTCTTTTTAATTTCCATATTTTGCATTATAGCTTGCAAAGATAGAACGCAAACATGCAATTTGGACCAGCAACTGTGTGTTCAGCTAAAAATTGAAGAGGATAAAAAGTTGGCCGATTTAAGTGAGAAACAGTGGTTTCGTTCCTCCATTAAAACACTGTATTTATAAAGAAAAAACTTTAGAGCACTTTAGTCCTGAAAGTGATTATAAATAGATAATAATATAACAGATCTGGATATATAAAACAAAAGTGCAACATATTATTCTGGTTATTATGAATACATCTCATTAGTCTATTGTTTCTCACACACGTTAGCACCTAACTGCACACGCTTTATTTTCACTTTGTCTCTCAGACACACACACACATACACAAACCAAACAGCTTGCAACTTGCTGTGTCAGCTATGGGGCACACTCAAGGTCGCCCCGAAATGTGATCTGCATCCCCCACACATTCCACAGGCTCTTTCTCAAACTGCACACACACACATACACACACACAGACTTACTTGAAGTGATTAAAAATTGTACAGTCACAAACACCGCTCGTCACCATTGGTGGCTCTGCATCTTTGGGCACTTCCACACCACTTTCGGCTTTAGCAAATGTTCCCCAGTCGTAGTATCACTTCACTTAACGTCTTCTTGACCGCGCTCGTCACCTCTTCACCTCTCGTCGTTTCTGACGGCCGTGGCCAAACACCGTCAGCAGGGTGTGACACTCCATCCTCACTGCGTGACTCTAAACTAGATATCCAATTCGATGCGCGAGTAAAGGACAAACAAACTTGGCCCGTCACACTGAGATGTTATAAAAAGACTAGAGTTTTACTTGTTTATTGGTTTACTTTTTCAAAAAAGGGTACTTGCACTCTGCTCTGTGTTTGTGTGTGTCGGACAGTGTCACGCACACAATAAGTAAAAACTAACGACAAACTGTACCTCTGATATAGAATAATGACTGATGAGCAAAGTCACAGAAGAATGGTGAACCTACATGACGAGGACACCTGTAACACAAATCCATCCTGTGCACAACCAATAAAATGACCGTCCAGCGTCATAAAAGAGATCTTACAAAAAGTCTTGTTTCAGCTTCAATTGTAAAAAACACTTTGAAGTAGCACATAATTAATAATACAATCTAGTAATAAACAGCAAAATGTTACACTGTAATTACAAATTTGGATTTTGAACAAAAAAAAAAAAACTAGATAAAATATAAATACTCCATATCCAAACAAGTTGTTGGCAGAATAAACATGAAATAAAGCACAATCGATTATATTCTATCATCCCTAACCTCGCATTCATGCCAGTTTAGGGATGATGATGAGGCTGCTTAAGAGTTGCTGAGTAATAAACTGACGTACCTGTAACTGGCTGATCAATGCATAGCAAAAGAAAAGGATAAATAAAGCAATAGCTTTATGGGAAAGACTGGATACAGTTCTTGTTAAGCTTCAAAATGAAGTAAGCAATGAGTCAGATGTTGGGCTATATAACCTTGACATGTTTGTTTAAACTGAAAAAGTTTTCCTTTCATTTGTAGCAGTGTGAACTGTGACAGCATTTATGTAGCGCTGTTCGCCGAGATAAGATAAGTTTATAAAAGTATATATAGCGTCTAACATGCAAATATACAATTACTTTCCGATGTTTGGAATAGTTTCATAGGGTAGAGAGCATGAAATGTTCCAATTGACATGATTGTTTCAAAAAGAAGCATGACAGCCATTTAATCTACAGCCTGCTAATCACAGGCCGGGAGGAGTAAATGAGAGGAAAGGGAGATAAGTTGCTCCAGGTGGTCATGATAAATCACCTACTCAAAGCAGACGTCTACCCTAGTGCTTCCAGAGTGCTCTCCGACCCCAGATGGGGTCACGACCAACCTGCCAAGGGGCTATACATCCTCCTGCGCCCTGCCACCAGCCCTCTTAACCCCCTACAGGCTTCAAAGGTCTCTGCCACGCTCACATGAGGCACATATCGTACACACACACACACACACACGAGAACGTGTCTGAGGAGCACATTCCACCCTCTCTCCTCCGTCTGCGCTGCTCCACCCACAACAGGTCATCTGTTTCCACCGCACAGCTTCCAGCAACCTGTTCTGTGTTCACCAGCCGTGACCGGGCCAGACTGAGTGGAGGAATCTGATGATCACCGCGAGGCTCCTGCCATCCCACAGGAATGATGCCACAGCAAATTTGTGGACAGGGACCCAGCTGTCACTAAGCCAGCATCGCACTGTACCACTGCCCCAAACCCCACCTACAGAAAAACCAGCTCGGCCGTCAGCGAGCAGCGCTGGTTGCACAGAGAAAACTTTTCAGACGGGTGTGAATACTGCAGAGAAGTGCTATATCCACAAGCAAATAGTCAAGCACAGAGGGGCGAACACACAGCCGACACACAGCGAAACCGATAAATGCCAAAAGCAGAGAGAGACAGACATCATGATGGGAAACAAGTTAGTGATAACTGTCAGAAAATAAATTCTTGCCTATGAGTATATGAGTGCTCAAGAATTGGACCTAATTGAATGGACACAAAAACAGATGAGGACATGGGGAGAAAAAAAACCCCAACAATGTCAAAACAAAAGTAGTTGATTTAACTTCAAAATTCCAAATTCACTGTACTTAGAAAATTTTTGGACACTTCCTTTAGAAAAGCGCATTTTTGCCAGTGTCACATGCCATATTTCCCCTCTCTTTTCAAGGCTGCATCACTATGTAATAATCGATATGAGATGTAAATAATGTGTTTTTGGACAAACCAAGATTAATGCTGCCTGTTATTCATGGGCCCACACCAGTAATGCTCTGGAGTAACCACAGTGCAGGGGTGGCGCTGTTTCTCAGTTCTCCCAGGTAAACAAACAGCAAGCAACACAAACGGTAGCCATTAAAGAAGATGAAGCAATACCAAAGAAAGTTAGATTAAAATCCTAAATCATCCATAACACTTAAAAAAAAAAAACGAATCAAAATGTAATTTTTCTTTAGCTATACTGCTCTGCGAATAAGATAGCAGCAGTTAAACCTCAACAAAAGACAACACGTTGACTTAAACATAACACAAATGCTAAGCATGTTTCACTACCCAGCAGCCTTTGAGAATGTGCGCAAAGCTGGACGATTCCCCGTACCTTTTGCAGACAAACAGGCACATGCGCATGTGCACACACACACACAAACTGAGAGACACAGAACAGGTGTAGATGTTGGCATGTTCTGAAACAAGGCTCTGTACCGAACAATACATGCATTTGTGTGTCTAGGCATTGCACTCATCCCAACGCTATCACAATCCCATCTTCTCTTACATATCCCCACTCCTTTGAGGTTCGAGATTTTTTTTTTTTGGTATCGTCTATCCACAACACTCCGTGCCCGCTATCACAACGTTCATCTGAGCATCCATGTGGTCTGGACTTACTGGAAAAAGCCACACGCCACTGACTAAAGCTGGGCTCCATTACAAACATGTTGAGAAACTACAGCGGCAGCCTCCCTACATTATGTCACTTTACTCCACAATCTTACATCTGCCAAAAAAGTGTGTATGACCTGTTTTTGCTCAAGGGCTGTCCAAGTTCTCTATGACATTTAACACCTTAAAATTAATGAACCGGTTCCACCTGACCCATGGACTGAAGTGTTTAACATCAGTACTGACATAATCTTTAATCATCACTTCACTTTTCATTTAAATAGTTAAGTAAACTAGTAGTATTCTAATCGTAAATTCATTATTCAGGAGCTACATTTTCTTAACATATCAAAACAGGAAGATGCTTTCACTCACTAAATACTCCCCGAACTCGCAAAAAGTCGTCCTAAGCTTCCAAATCTCACAAGGCAGATGTACTCAACTGGTGCAAAATTATTACACAAACACACAGTATCTGCTCCCATGCCTGAGCGCTGGAGCAGCACATCTGCCCGGGGATCAAATTCTGTGTGGGGGGAACCGTAGCTACATCCTGGCAGGAAGTAGCGAGCGCACAGGAGACTGGAGGAACCCCCCGACCCTGTTGAGGACCAACTGCTGCTGTTTTGTACTTCTGGACCGCTGCACCACATTACACCCTGACCTTACTCCAAAACACGGCACACGAACGCCTTCCAGAGAGCAGCAAGTATAATATAGACTCTGTGTGCAGTATCATTGGAAACTGTTGCGGAATCACTTTGTATTTGCAAAAAGATAAATGATGCAAAAGGTGTCCATTCCCTTTGAGGCTTCATAGACTTACATGCTTCAGTAGAATAAAAGAAAAGCATATTTTTAGTCAAACGTACAAAAACAAAACTTCATAGAGCATCGCAAATGCACCGTTCGTTAAACCTGAAGTTCAAAACAAATCTCAAGAAAAGTCCTTCACATCCTTGACCTGAATGGGTGCTAAAAGACAAAACTATAACTCCCTTTGAATACTCCTACAGAGAAGCATTCCTACAGACACACACTGACCTTTTCGGATGTTTAAAAATCGCTGTGAATGAAAGCACACTCAGAAAACAGCTCCTGAGAGAACTGTCGATTATACATGGCTGTCCAAAAGCCCTGAGGAAGGCTTTATTGGTGTGAAGTTGAGTGTTTTCCTGTCACAGGCTAAGAGTTAGAGACAGAGAGGAAGCTTTGAAAGATGTGTTTAAAGTGAGGGACCACTGGTTATATTATATTATATATTATATTAACAGCTATGGCGCAGATATGTTGGGTTTTCACTGTCAATCTGCAATTTTTTTGTTAAAAACATGAGAAAAAGGGAAACAAAAACAATCCATTTTAAAACATGTAAATGCCATTAAAACAGGATTATAGTCATACAACTGCACTGAATTCTTTGTATTTCCTCAGCAGCACGACCAGAAGACAGAGACTGGGGGCTCATCTACTCCCTGTGAACTTCACCAACTTGTAGAAACAGGTGGCGAATTGACCATGCTGCTTAGATTTATGGGCAAACTCCCACATGTTTTACTCATTTGGAGGCCTTTGAAAGATCAGATCACAGTAAAAGCAACTGGTGGCTCAGTTATTGGTGAGAGAGAGTGAAAACAGAATGAGTGAAAACAGAGGAGGCCTAATGAGCTTAAATGTGAAGCAGCTAATATTTGTCAGTCTGAGAGGAACAAGCAGAAGCATTGCCACAAGAATGAGAATCAGTGCTCCTGTTTGGAGCCGATTCTGTCTGCATTCTGCTCTTCACATCCTTTTTATTCATGTGGCTGAATTCTCAAACACACCGGACGCATTTCAGATGCAAAGAAAAACACTTATCTCTGCCTGCACGGACCGCCGGAATAAAGGCATTTCTCTGAAGCAGCTGAGGTATTTCGTGACCAACTGCAAAAGTTACAGCCAGCTCTGAACCATTCGACCAGTATGGGATTTTACAGCTGGCCTTAATATTTAACACACTTTCAGTGAGGCATCGCTTTGTTAGAAGATGCAAATCAAAAGCCCATTGTCTTCCAAAGTGAGGTTGACTTTATATTTGCATGCAGTAATCTGACTTTTCCAGAGTGACGTTATCTGCTTATCGTTCCTGAACTCTCCACAATGACAGTTCTGTCGATATACTGTTACTTCTGGCCTGAGATGTTTTGACGTTTTTATTGTATCATTAAATGAACTTCAAATGAGAACTAAAAACATATATTGTTCACATAAAAAATCTACATGCATCATACGCTGATTTTTTCTAAATTATACCAGGGCGAGGCCATTGCAGCATCAGGAGAAAAGAGCTATAAAACAGTAACAGTGGCGACATTTTCCAGACCATCTCTTCTTGGCAACATTTACCAACACTGCTTCTGTGCACCCGTGAATACGTGCTTTACAGCTCATATGACTAAATGTGACTGTATTTCTGCAGAAGTAAAGCTTTACCACAGGACCACTAAAACCTGATCTGCAGCTAAAGACTATACTCATCATTGAGTCATAATTAACATGCTAATGATAATCCAATAAGATAATATACTCACTTTATTGTGCAAAATGTCTTAAATGAAATTTCTTAAAACCCAGGGTGACATCTTTAATGACAAGTTTTGTCCAACCACCTTTGTGTTAGAAACAAATACTGTGTTTACCAACATGTAAAACAAAGGAACTACTTGAATGATCATGAAAATAGTTGCAGGCAACCTTTCTGTCCACTGACTAATCAATCATTTCCACTCTCATTAAAAAAAAGCCACAATGAGAAACAACTTAAGGAAACAGAACACATGCACAAGTGTCATCTTCTTGACTGCTGGGAGCCTGTTGACCCTTCCCCGCCTGTCACAATCTTGCGGGGCACCGTGAAACTTTTGGCATTCATCGTAAAAGACAACTGGTTGTCCATCTTCAAACAATTCAAAACACGAACATGGGGTGCAGGGGGGGGTGGGGGGCAGATAAATGCACACCCGTTTCTCATGAGAGCCCCTGTGGAGATCACAATAGCTTGTGCTCATCATAAATACCACAGGGTGAAAAATATAGATAAAATCCAGAGCTAGCACAATCAATGCTTCTGATGTTCTCACACACTAATATAGACACTTAAAACGAATATGCACACATTTAAAAACCAAGTCTCTCTTCCTCAAGCAGCTTTGGTGAAGGTCAGTGAATAAGTAGCCCCATTCAGGCCTCATCCTCATCAGACTGACTGACTCACTATGCACTCACCATGAGCCCCGCGGGTCAGGGATGCCAGTCCAGTCACCAGAAGAACAGCCTGCCAGGCCCCCGCCTGAGGCAGCCGCGCCGCCACCATCACGCCAGCGCCGATCCCTGTCACCCGCCTCCTGCAAATCCCTGAGGCGCTGCCACAGTGAACACGCCCACGCGATAAAGGTGTGAGATTGTGTTTAATATCCTTCGGAGGAAAAAAATCGCCAGTCCAGTCTCTCTCAGCCACTCAGGAACTTCCCACAGCCACCAGCACTGCTCCACACTGACAGCCTGGGAGACACGGACAGAGAAAAAAGAGGGGGGGGGAGGAGGGTGTTACTTAGTTGCTCCCTCGCTGTGCTATTTGTCCGGCCCTTTCTGTGACCGGTGCACCACACAGGGAACAGCTGAGTGTATGCAAATCCACACACAGCCTCCCTTTCACAGACGTACTGTACATATCACAGATTCTCACATCACTCATTTACAATAAGGAGAGCAGAAGAGATGCAGCAGGGTGTCAACTGGGCTGAATGAGGTGTGAAAGACAACACCGAAACTGTGACTTACTGCCGCAGGAAAACAAGCACGGAGAAGCAGAAGTAAGAACTAACAAGGATACGTGCAAACACTTGGCATACGCCTATTTTTTGGTACTTGATTTGATGTTTCTATGTGTAAATGTGAGCTAAAAGCTCCAAAGTGTGGAGGAAATATGGACCTTAACACGGCATATTTGGATTTATAATGTCAGGTAATAATGAGCAAAAGTACGGCATCTCTAATGTGGTGAAATTCTCTCACAGCCCAGTATTTTATTTCAAAATAATCTGAAACAGGCCTTCAGTTCCAAACCTTTGAGAACTGACCAATTCAGAGCTCAGAAGACAATAACTCGCATTCTAGGTGTGAGAGGATCGATGTGGGTTCTCCAACCTGGATCCTGTTGTCCTGACCACTTTTACGATTCAAAGTTCAACACTACAGCTCAACAAAAAACAACCTCTCAATAACTTCAACAATGTAATGTGTGGAGCCACAGCTGCAGGCACAGGTGTCGTGTGAGCATTAATCTGTAACCATTAAAGTTATTAAAATTCATACGTGGGCTGAATCACATTGTGTTCCTCACGTGAGTGTGTGTGCGTGCGTACGTGCGTGTGTGTGTGTGTGTGTGTGAGAAAGGGGTGAAAACGCAAATGCTGGTGGCGCTGCAGGGATCAGGCCATCACACGTCAAGTGATTAGAGGTGATTAGAGCTCACACCTCCAGGCACGGCCACAACTTTGCAACGTCGCCCTAATCCGACGCACACGGACACATTTGCCAACACGCAACACGGCAGACAAAAATGGTACCAATAGGGACACATTCCACTCGGGGGAAAAGATTTATGCGGGTTACGAGTTAAGAGGATTAAGTGGGCTATTAGACGGATTATATCAAGCCTACTACAAGTCCTACACAAATCATAAACATGTCAGGGACAGAAGGATTTTCACAGTCACGCATCCTTGTTAATGACATAGTTTCAGTGACAACAGGGAGATGTTTGTCCATTCCAAATGGTTGGAGGTAAAAACATAAGGTCCAGGTGGTGTCGAGCATCCATGTAGGGAGGCAAAACAACATCACCAGCCAAATGGGATTCTCCACCCCACACCTGTCCCCTCCTGAAAGTCTGAGAACAGCAGGTCCCTAAAGCCACTTCTCCCCTTTAGTACCGCACTGGCCCTATAGCCGTCACTCCTGATTTGTGCATTGCTGTGCATTACATGTGATAAGTCAGCCTATTCTGGAGCACGAGTGCATGGGGAGCGATGTGAAGGGGTCAGTGCACCTCGCACACCCTTCTGCGCTCCATCAAACGCCCAGCGTGGAGCCTCGCTGTATTCTCAGACAGCCTGCTCAGCCCACAGGGACGGGGGGTCCAGGGTAGTGAGCGGCTCTGTAGGTGGGGGTCTCTCCACCATATAAAGGGGTTGGAGGACGTCTTCCCAGTGGATTTAACTCTTCACTTCCCCTAATTTTCCTTCTCTTAGTTGGAAGTTTAACTGCAGGACCCATCTGTCATCGCACACGTAGCTACAGCATGATTAATACTGCCAGAAAATCTCTCCGTCAGCACCTTGATCACCTTGTAAAATTACAACGTTCGTTACGACTACGATGAGAATATTGAAGCATCAGACACAGGGGCACCTGCTGATTTGACAGATTTTTCATGTAAAGGGGCTCCGCCCAAAAAGACTCGTGCACACATAAGATGGACGCAGCCAGAGGAAGTTTTTTAGCATGTGTGCCCTAAAGTAACTTTATTTGAATGAAAACTTCTAATACTTTTATTACTTCCATGGCTTCAGGACTCTAACGTTCTTCAGACTGAAAAATGAAATGTCATTTATCCTGAACCGTGAGCACGCCTCAGTTTTCTGATCAGAAACATTATGAATCTTCTCGCTGACACCTTTATAAAGCTACCCAAAACTAATGTCAGCAAATATTGCGGTTCAAAATAAAGCCCATTCCAAAAAGACCTCAGAGATTCAAATATGTGACATTATACTTGTGCATGAATACAAATATATTAAATGGGCCTCCAGTAGGCTGCAACCCTGTGCAACAGCAGCAATTCATGTCTCTTTCAATCATTCCAGCAATTTTGGCGCTAGAGGTCCCAAAATTAAGTAAACTTCTTGTCTTGACAACATTAATTTCCCTGCAAGATTTGGTAGTGAGTCATTCAGAGTTTAGTTATTTTGTTCACACATGCATATGGACATTGCAAAGAAAAATACTTTGAATCAACAAGACAGTTAAATTAATTTACTACTACTCCTTATTAGTGTGTCTTTTGACAATGTACAGCTACTGAAAGGGAAACCTGGTTTGGCTACAAGCCGTCATTTTCCACTAATCAGCCGATTTTCACATTAGTTCGATTAATTGTTTTAGTCTATAAAATATGAGAAAAATGCTCATCGCAATCTGTCAGAGAGAAACGTGAGGTCTTCAGATTGTTCCTTTCGTCCATTTACTATCACACATTACAAAGGAAAGCAGCACACCCTCACATTTTGGGAGCTATAAACGGCAAATGTTTGACTCTTTTGTTAAAAGCAATGAGGGAGCCATTTAAATGCCAACTGAAATGTTGACTAATCAATTTATCACTGCAGCTCGACTGTGAGAGTTCTGACCTCAGCTCTGTCGGTACAATTAAAGAGAGTTTTGCCACTTCTCTAAACCCAGCGTTAGTGCTGTACTTTCATCCACACATCCTCACGTCTACCTATGACCTTTTAGCACAGCGGGCATTTAATTTTGATTTGGGAGAGACCGGGAGGGAGGTGTGGGGACCCGGTTTTAGCTGCGGGATTATTTTCAATTTGTTTTGCAGACTCTGTATTCCCCACGTTCTGCCATCCAGCAGTTACAGGTCAATGATTGTAGCCTGGTTGTTTGTAATAATGTGTCTCCATTTCACGAGGCAAACATTTTCTTATGAAACGGAGACCTTACAATAATACTACCAGCAGTGCTACAGTGCGCCGTGAAAATTAGCAAAGTTTTTTATTTCAGAAAAGGACTTTAGGAGAGCAAACACACCTTTCATCACACAGCGAGCGGGGCGGGATGGATGTCTGTGAAAAATCAACGCAAACCTGCGAAACAGAAAGCCCTCACAGAGCACAGATGATGAAATTGCTAGAGGCGGACTTGGAATGCGTATCATGAGCGATGTTCCAGCTGGGGCCAAACGGATCCGCAGCTCTGGGAAATTAGGAGGATTTTCAGCAGCTCGGTGTTCTGGCTGCTGTCAAAGAATTTGGTTTATTAACCGTGACCGTGGCCACACAGCTGTCTGGCCCAGATGGTCCAGTCGTGGTGCAGGAGTTGAGGAAGTGCGGCGTGGTCTTCATCATCCAGCTACACAAAGATTTGCCTATTCTGTTTGAGTTGCAGGAAGCAGCAATGGCTGCTGTGAGCGAAACTAGCAAAGCAACTTGATTGAGAAGCGTTTCGTGGCCAAAACTCAAAAGTGTTCATTAAAGAAACGGTGGTGGGTATCTAACTAAATCTAGACACGGATGTCCACATAAGGCATCAGACAATATCTAAATTCACCACTGTTATACTGTGAGATCCCCGCCGATCCCCAGCAGAGTCTCACCGCTGAAGGCAGAGAAAGATCCTGATGAATATTCAAGATTTTACACAATAGCAGGGCCAAATCACTCTGCTGAGATTGACGCTTTGAAGTCCCAAAGAATGACGGGGGGAGAGAAAAACGTCATTCATAAGGAGAGAAAAGGCCGTCACAGCAAGATTCACCCTCTTTCGCCTCCCTCTGTCTGTCACGCTGTCCCATTCTTTCGCACGTCGTGTCTCGCTGTCTCTTTCTTTCACGACGTGACAACATGGTGAGATATTGAAAAATACAATATTCATGTTGTTAGCCGGTCAAAGCACTGGGAAAAATACAGGAAATCAGCTGTGACCAGGGTTTTTTTCCCCAATTATACCGTGATTAAATGCTCCAGTACGAATATATCATTGTTCAATCCAGGATCTGACCCAACCTGTGATTAAAGAAACCAACAGTTGATGCATCAACACGCCTTTAAAAAGTATAAATTTACAAGCATTCAGGCATGCGTAAAGATGCACAGTGTCTGAGGCAAATGACTGTCTGGCAGTAAATGCAACAAGTTGTGGACCTCATAAATGATTTAATCCTAACCCAAACTAAATCCAGATTTGGCAGGTAAGGCAGCAATTTGTCACTCTATTTAGAATTTTAGAATCCCAAAGCAGATTCAATTCAAACTTTCTGCTCACATATAAAGTCCAGCATAACCCACCAGTGGCCCCCTGCTCCGACGCCCCTTGTTGCATCGAGCAAACGCAGTAAATCATAGCACAGACACTGAATGCCCATTAACTCTCACTTCAACTGACAATACCAAAGATAAAGCAAGAGTAGATTCTGTCTGACCAATCAGTGGCTTGCTGTGTTTTCACTCCAGCTTTAATACTGGAAAGTACCGAGTGTTTTCCAGAGCTTTAGTGGATGACAATATAGAGGAAATAACGATGCCAACAATGGAATAATATGGCAATAACAATAATTTACTATTATGTGGTTAATGATCTCCTCCTCTGCTCATACAAGCGGCTCTCAAACCTTGTAATTTTTCAGATTTATTAAGATTTTTAGTTTTTAGTTAGCTGGTAACTGCTGTGATCGTTCTTTTAAATCCTCTGCTTGTGGGTTGCACATATATCGACGACCAGCTCCGTTCATACAACTGACAAAGCTTGGTTATTGCAGCCACTTCCCTAAAGGCAAATCCAGAGTTCTTAGTGGGCTCTCCAGGGTGATTCAAGCACGCCAACCACTCCACATTATACTTATTTTTCACATACAGTCGGTCAATTTACGGCTATTTCTGCTGAAAATCTGATGATGTCGGAGAAAGAACATTGACTTTGAAAAACACCTAATATGTCAAATTTTTTTTTTTTATTATTTGGTTCCTTTGACTATTTCAACATTTTATTTTCCATAATCCCATTTCCACTTCATTATTCAGTATTGTATCGAACAGCCCCAACTACGGTAAAGCAAGCCAGATGCTAAAATATCGGGTTGGATGACAAGAACACGATCAGATTTCCTCAAAGAATATAAACTTCTCTTCTCACTCCCTGATGTGGCCTCATGGAGAGAACCTTATCAAATCACTTGGAAGGGCAAAGCTGTTATCTCTTTATATTTGATTCCCAATACTGAAGCTACCTGAGAGGCCGAGATTGCACAAGGCCCCTCTCTGTGGAGCGACTGGTGGCCGCACCTGAAACACACCTGTGGCTCAGGTTTCACCCATGGGCACCGTGGTTACAAAACAGCCACACAACCTTACAGGCAAATTCCGTGTAAAGCACTGTCTTTTTGGCTCTGACGGTGCTCTTAAGAAGGTGTTCTGTGATTTTCCATGGCTGGGGCAGTGACGCGCACCTGCCAAGAACAGCAGAATGAGATCCTTCCCGCTTCTCTCCCCCTGACTCTCTGACACGGCAGGTCACTGGGCCAGGTCTTGCTGGATCTCTACTGAGTAAGCCTCCTTGTTTTTGTCCACCAGCCTGCCAGTGAGCTGTACTTAAGCGAATTCCCTTGCAGCTCTGTTCCTGCTCACTTTCTGGCCACTCTGACACTTTTCTCCTGCATCTTACATCATGAATTTCAACCCACACTGCAAACATACGGCAATCGAATGCAATATTTTGCTGAAATAACACAAAGCAGCAGTGTGTAAGAGCAATGTTTAACAGCGCCTATCGTGTGCTGGGTTTCAGCTACGTGCATTTGCACTGCATGCCTTCTGCTGGTGAATCAGAATCGCCTACTAAGTAAGAACTATATTCGGTCTGAGTAATGGAAAAGAAGGAACAGGTGCTCACAATTCAAATGAAAAATTAGAGGAAATTTTCTTAACGTGGCCTTTGAGCAGCAGGAACTGGGAAGCCGAGGCTCTCCTTGCCAAGTCAACCAGGAGCATTTAATGAAGGGATTGCTGCAGAGTGTCTGCTGGGCTGCGTCGGGCGGACACTGCAAAACCAAAGGGTCTAATTAAGGGGTTCCTCTGACAGTCAGACAAAGCAGACAGCAGGGGTTAGGACGCTGGCCCACAAACTGGCTGTGACCCTCACACCTGCCTGGTTGCATTACACCACAACATGTCTGCGCGCAGTGGACACGCTCGCACCGACACATCATTAATGAACCGGGGCTTTACCACACACACTGACACAGCCGCAGGGATGCAGAGAGCGACAAGTGGTCCTATAGGCAGGTCACCTTTTTGACCCACTTAAATACATGCAATTTTGAGTCATATGCAGCTATGATGCAGGAAACTCTTACATTTTAAAATCCCCAAACTCAGAGAAAACAAACACTAGACAAAGATGTTTCTGACATGGTGTTACAACGCAAACATTAATGAAAAAAAACCAACAAACTGCCAGAAAGCCAAGGGGCCCCACGTGTTAGTGTGTCAAAAGTTCATGCCCTAATTTCCAGGGTTCACACGGCAAAAACAAAAGATCGCCTAGTGTGAGCTACAGCCCTGCCACTAACGAGATGGAGCGCTCCAGAGTGCCTCCACCTGTCTCTTGCTCCAATTAGCCCTGCTAGCCGCCCAATTGCTAAGTAACCAGCAGAGAATGAGGTGCTGCTACAGCATTGGGGTCAAATAAAATGGAGGAAAAAAATGCAAAAAAAACCCACTGTTTTCAGTGTGTCCCATTCGTGTGGGGAGAGAGAAGAATGAGCTGAGGTAATGAGCTGGTTTTTAAGTTTTAGGTTAAAGGATAGCATATTTTTAGAAAACAAGGGGAAACATTACAGCGCGCAGCGAGCTAAGACTTCCAGAACATGAGGTAAGTCACCCAGAGCGTTCCCTAAGGTTCACAGGAAGCTGTAATTATGGGAAAATGGTGGTGTATTTACAATATCACATGCTTTTTAACTAGCATTGGTTGTGTGTGAGCAATGAGCGCGTGCAGGAATGTCGATCCCGAAAGATGCATGAAACGTTTAATGAACCGAGCAGAATGGATGACATGGTTTGTGTCAAGTCTGTCAAGAACGATATAAAAAGGGAATGTATGAAGCTGAGGCGAGTCGGACTGGTTAACAAATGAAGGATAGACGACAGACTGGACGGGGTGATCACTACAGGTCAACTTTTAATCCTACGGCAAAGAGTGAGAATTCAAATGTTAAAAAAATATATTGATATCTGTTGATATCTATTGTGTTCCAGGCTGCGTTGTTAGAAGGTAAGGACAGAATGCATTTAGTAGATTAAATATGGGGAGAAAACACAACAGCGGTACTCATTATACTGAATATACTAAGATTTCTCCTCATAAAAACAGCAACAAATGTGGTTTCTTTTCTTTTTCTTTTTTCCTTTTGTGCACTCAAACAACTGAACTTTCAGCTTCAGACCAGGTCAACAACAACACAACATAAAGGCAGAGAGATGCATACACAGGTGCAACGCCAAAGTGCTGCAGTGCAACTGACCAATCACAGCACCAGCAGTCTGAATGTTAACGAGGCGCACCGAGTGATGATTTATCACAGTTTATTCACTTAAACCAGCTGCAACGGTTTCCTTCCTGGTACTGCAGGATCTTCTCACTTAGGGGAAAATATGGGAAAGGGAACTTAATGTGGATATTACAGATGGTAAATGGTATGATGCTTGGCGATATGCAAGGACCTACAGTGTCTACAATGGAGTAAGAGCTGTTCAATTTTAATATTCTACATGGAGCCCTGTAGGAAAACAGAAACAAACAAAAAACAAAACAAAACAAAAACTGAAAATTAACTAGAAGATTTACCGGCCGGTGGTTATATGCCTCCACACGGTATACAAAGTGGACTGTGAAAGTACAGTGGTAATTTTGTGCCAAAATTTGACTATTGAGGACCTCCAAAGGTCAGGGTCCACGAATGAAAGCCAAATGTCAGTGGCTTTGATCTATGTTTGTTTTTCTTTACAAGTGTGGAGCGCAAGACCTTGACCTTTGACCTATGACCTTCAAAATCTAACAGTTCATCCTTGAGTCAGAGAAAACATTTATAAAAAGTTTGAATAGAATACCTCAAAGTGTTCTTTATATATTGCTCTTAAAAGAATGGCCCAAAACCATAATGCCTCCGGCCCTGACTGTCGCTGGCGCAGAGGAAAAATTACATTTTAGCCATTAGTCTTCAGTGTTATCCAATATAAATGCTACTTGGCCGTCAAAAGGCTTTGTTTCTGATAAATACGAGGGTTATCTTTGTAGAATTTGAATATGTTTCACTGGACTATTTCATATGTTTGTTACACTACAAGGATTATGTGTTTCATTAAAAGTGGGAGCTGTTTATGCCCTGTGTGAGATTTCTACAATTCTCAATTTGCAGTAATCTGGATTCTTCAGTTCAATTTTATTGTTTTACAGTTGTTGATTTGCTATCAAAGTCAATTTAAAAAAACAGCCTCGTTCAATTTAGAATAATGCTGATTACCAATAATATAAAACCAAAGATCACACACACACACACACACACACACACATGCTGTGCCACCTACAAGCTTGACGTTCCAATGCTACACAAGTTAAGTTTCTTTAAACAGTGATGGCATATATGATAACTACCAATGGGATTATTTCATTTGATTGACATTAAATCTTGAATGCACAGATAAGGAAAACAATTAAGTCATTTACCAACAACATATCTTGAAAATCAAAAAGCCTGTGCGTTATTTATCAGGGCACACTGCATGCTTTTATTTGCACCCCCGTCTGTGGTAACGCATGACCAAATGGATACAAGCAAACCCTTGGAAAAGCTACTGGACTACATTTATGTCCCCCTCTGTGGACCAGTTATCACAGCAGGTGGGGTTTTAAATGGCAAATTAACTGCCCATAGATGCCACCAGAAAGAATCTGTTCATTAAAATAGATGCTCATTGTGATTAATGGTGTTTGGGTAAATTACGTTTTACTGCTCTATAATTCAGGGGGGATTAATAGAGGGGCCTGTCCACTGCTTCTGGTCAAACTACCTGCTCTGTGCCTTCGGAGGGTGATTGAGAGGGGTTGCAGGACCAGCTGAGGAGGAGGAGCAAGGTGGAGGACGGTCTTCTGTGCATATTTTCCATGTGCACCCACCCACCCACACCCCTCCAGTGGCTGTAGTGCTGAAAGCTCTTTTGTGTGTTTGCAAGTGGTGTGGGCACAGGCTACAGTGATAGACTAAGATTTTTCATTTTATAAGGTCAACATTTCACTGGCTAATTTTTGTGTAACTTGGTAGCTTCTTTGCCCATACGGAGGACAGTTTTCGGCCAGAGACGAGGATTTTAAATTGTAATAAAGCCTCAAAGTTGCATTTTGTAAAATATAACCAGAATTTGAAAGTACTTCCATTAGTACAGGGGTACAGCATATCATCTGCACAACTAACAATTGCTTTCAATGCCTGTGGTAAGTTATATTTGCCTCTGTAATTATTTCTGGACCCTGTTAGCAGCTTTTAGCTTAGCTAGCATAGTGCTGTTGGGTCTACCACTCAATGATGTTGAGTTCAAGATGCATTCGGGCCTGGAAACCAAACTGGAAATGGACACAGCCTCTGAGACCAATCAAGGCCAGTTTGGTGACAGAGGTAACAGTACAAACTACTGCCATGATGCCAACACTACTGTTTCTTCACATCCTGTTGCTTTTAGTTCATTTATAACAAAAAAAAACAACACACGGTATGTTGTTATGTGTGAATCTCGAAGCTGTTGAGCTCCTGTTTTCAAACTGAAACAAGCTACTAATTTGGTATTCCTTTAAAAAAAATTCATACATACAAAACATGAATGGTTGCGTCGCTTTCCAATGTTTCAGTCTTCTGTTCAAACACAGCACATATCTAAAAACACAAGTGTTAGTAAAGCTAAAATAAAAGAAATAAAAGCATCTTTGCAGAACTGTGGAAAAGGACACCTCTGGATAAAAACACTGACTGAACCGAATTCCACTGACGTAGATAACAGAAATCAGGAGAAATGAACTCCATTCATTAATTCTAATCGTTCCCAACAACCTGCTCACAAACCTCACAAAACCGAACCATCACACTTCATCAAATGTTATTTCCACCCGCTCCAACCATTTTTTTCTTCATGACCTTATCTCCCTCGAGCTGCTCTGACCCGGAACGATAGATACAAATGGGCTCAAATCTAATCTGCTGTTCTTGTCAACACAAATACACACCAGTTTCACACACACATCCATCACAAGACCATAGCTAAGTCTGTACGTTTTAAGGATTTCTCCCAAGTCTTGGGTGAAGCCCGTGGAGGAGAGATGGAGTTGCAGAAGCCAATAAAGACATCCAGTTTCAGCTGTTGCTCTCCTGATGAGGATGATCTTCATAAAAAAACAGATCTTTCTGTTGTCCTTGCTGTAATTCGGAATTGTAACTGCTCTCAACTGTGACTGACAACTGAAGGAACAACATGAACGTCGTACAGAAGCAACAGCTCCTTCGATACTGATGCTGTCTTGAAACACCAGATGTGAAGCTGTTAGATACGCTCAACAGAAGCTAGCTGAAACAGTGCAATATAAAGGTAAAGTGATCCCTACAGCATGAATATTCTGATTTCAAACAAACATTTAATTTAGCAACAGTACCATCATCCTTCAGTTTTCACCAATAATATATAACAATGCATGTTTACATGGTAAACATGGAGAGCCTGTTTACATGCTCTCCACTGCATCTGATGTGACTGAGGGAATGATGAAAGTCGAGGAACAGCTCTTGCAATGCTGTTGCTCTGTTGTGTTTTTGAGACATATGACGCTCAGATGCGGAGCCATAGCCACAATGCAAGTCAAGTGTGAAGTGTAACAGGAGCAAAATCAAGTCCAGTCTACAAGTTCAGAAAATATGCACTAACCACACGAGGAAGTAAATCACTAAGAACTAATCAGCAATTATTGTCGCTCGTACAGTAGTCCGAGCCGCTGAGCGGCCTCCACGTGCTCCTCTGTCCTCTCAGCTCTAGCAAAAGCAGGTGAGAGGTCCCACATTTCCTCCACTTGAGTTTGAGTTTTAAACCATCTGGCTGATGGGAAACCCAGGAGCCTCGCCGTCCTGGCAGGGGGAAACCCAGTGTCTGGCTGGCTGGCTGACCCAGGGCTCATCTGTCAGTCAGGGGTCTTTTCCCCTTAATTAGGAGAAACAGTGCAGCAGCTTTGGGTCGAGCCGCGGCAGAACATGTAGCTCGGTGGGAAAAGCACGTTGGTTTAAATCTCTCCTCCTCACCATCTGTATTCCCTCTCAATTATCCATCCCAAACAAACTAGAAGAAACGGAGACCTGTTTTGTTTTTTTTATAATGAAATGTACAATATATTTGGCAGCTATGGACCGAAAATTTAACAAAAGTTACACTGAACCCTTTGATGTCGTATTACATCTTCCAGAGTCCTGTTCTGCAGATAAATCAGTCTGAAGGGGAATATTTACTACCAGAGGCACTGTATTCGTTTTGAGGTAAAAGACTTTAGAAGAATCTTTAATATGTGTCTAATATAATTTGAAATATTCACAGCCGCTGTGTGGGAATAACAGAAGACATGTTTGATGTTTGTGATGGACCGTCTCTGAGGGAGTAAGAGTGCCACATGTGATTCACAACAGCTAATCCTAATTGTTCACATCTGTGAAAAATTATGGAGCCCTTTTGGATATAATTCATGTGCGGTGGTGTGGAAATTACCAGAAGAATCCTGGAGTAAATGAATACGTTCCTGAGGCAAGTGAAAACATTGTCAGGCTTTCTGTTTTACCGTATTCTTTCAAGTGTTATGGTTCTGAGTTTTGTAATTTTGTTGTTGTTGTTGTTGTTCCTTGTTTATTATTTGTTTTTGATTTTGAAGCTTTTATCCTCATGTGTATTGATGCACTTCCTGTTTTTGTTCTTTTTCCCTCCGACCCGCCCTGATTCGTTTCACCTGTGTCTTATTAGCCTTCCCTGCATTGTGTAGTTCAGGGTTGTACTTGTGTTCCTTCGCTCCAACCATTTCGTGTGTTGTCACACGTTATCCCTGCGTTTTTCTAGTTGTTTTTGATATGGTTTTATAGACTGTGCCTGGATTTGGGATTTTGCCTTTGCCCCTCGGATCTGTTTGCTGTTTTTGGTCCGATTCTTGTTTTTTTGTTTTCCGCCAGGCCTTTTTGACCTGTGAATTTTCCTTTTGCATTTAAATCACTAAACTGAAACTGGCCCGCCTGCAGTGTTTGCATTGGATCCACACCCTGTCTGTAATGTTCTTGGCAACATGACAATGCATATCACACACAAACAAACAGATCTACCGTAGAATGAAACAGAACAATATTTGTTGTAGATTCTATGAAATTGTTAAATGGGGGTAACGGTTACCCTGGTTAATGAAACAGTGGATATAATCTGCCCTCTGGGAGGCTATTTCAGTAGACAAAATGGGATAAAATCATCTCTAGTATGCCCTTCAAGTGGATAAAATCCAATAAAGTGCCCTTACAATGCCTTTCCAGTGGACAGGACATGACAAAATGCCCTCTAAGCTGCCAATCATGTGGACACAATCCAATAAAGTGCCCTCTAGGCTGCCCTTCCAATGGACATAATGCGGTAAAGTGCCCTCTGTTTTCCCCTGCCACTCAACATCTTGAGTCTGCCACTGGTAACAAACTAAAATAACAACAAAAGTAACCACAAAATGTTGATGTTTCAGCTAAAAGCAAACAGTTCAAATGTACCTCATTTCTAGTATCTGGTGTGACTCTTGGTTAACGTCATGTGAAATATGATATTGTCTAAAATCAATGACGATCCACTATTATATAAATCTGGACCAATAACGACTCTTGGCCAATTATCCACGTGCAGTGCGAGAAAGCTTCTCGTAAGCATGACCGCTCACATGCCATCAGTGACAGTTTAGTCAGTAGCCTCCAGGTATAACTTTTTAGGCATTCTAGTGCATGTAAATCTCAGTCCGTAGAGATCCGAGTGCACTATGTTCGAAGCTATCAGCAGCCTTTCCCCCTGACATCATTGTTTGCTCTCCCCCAATGATAGCACGATGAAAACACAGGAAGCCGTCTGGAGAGCTATGGGGCTGCGATCGATACCTCTGTATACAAGTATGAGCTGGGTGATGCTCTCGTCACCTCCCCGTCTCCCTACTCTCCTACCGTCAGGCTGTCGAGGCTCTCTGAAGCCGGTGTCATCGAGGGCCGCCTCGCCGCAGTCGTTACAGACTGGAAATGCTATCCTTCTCTGAAACATCACTCCTTCACTTACTGTAAGTGTGTATAACTATGGGTACCATCCCGACACTGCTGACGGGGAGGAAGACGACACCCGGCAGCGCCGGCAATGACCACCATCGGATGCAAACACAGACGTGCTTCTAAGTGCTAAAATCGCAAAAAAAGAGACTTACTGTCGCTTGTAAAATATGAGCCAGTGTTTCAAAATTATTCCAGGAGTAATGAATAACCTAACTCGGACCTTATGGGTGAAGTATGAAAATATATTGTTTTCTCCTCACGTTCCTTGAAATGGAATAAACTTATGGCTACAGTGTTGGTACTTATGAGCAACTGAGTGATCCATTAGAGTTTTAGTCCTGTGGATGAACACCGGCTGAGGGAGAATCTGAGTCACAGATTTTAAGATCCAACAATTCCACATGTGGTTTCACTTCAACAACACTTCGGTTTTTGAGAAAATTTAATTTGAACACAATGTAATACGGATGTCTTTTTGTCATTCAGACCTTCGTCATGGATGAGTCTCATTCTTAACTACAGAGCATGTCTGAGAAGTCAGCCTGGACGAAGATGTAATGAAGTCATCTAGAAACAGCGGTTTGTTTGTAGTTTGACCACCAGAAAGCACTGTTTTGTTCTTTTTTAAATATACATTTATTTCAATCTCTTTTAAAGCAATAGAATTATGATACAAGTACAAAAACAATGAGGAGAAAGCCGCTTGAGGGAAGCTTAATTACTTCTTTACTGCCAATAAGTAGATGCAATAGATGCATTCACTTTCTGCTCATCTACTCCTTAAAGGTCACCAACATCTTTTTTTATCTGTGCTCAGCAATGTTGGCCGACAATCACAGCGAGAAAATGCCTGCAGTCAGCACACACTTATAAAATCCACTCTGACTCCATGGAAATGTGTTGATTTTCTGTGAATAATTGGGTTATTCTGTTGTCTTTTGCGCTCTTGACTAGGGCACGTTGGCTGTGGGAACTGGAAACTCGTTGGCAGAAGCATCAGACTGTTTCCACGTTCAGACTCTTTGCTCCTTCCGCACTTTTTGCAGGCTTATGAGACAACTTTACATGCTTGGGAACCGCAAAAACGATTAAAAGCCTTGTTTCTTGTGACCATGACTATGCAGGTAAGGCAAGGTAGGCTTGAACTACGATGAAGGAAAGCATTATGCTCATACAGCTGCATGCAACATTAGTGAGGCTGGACTAAACCATGTGGAAACAGTGTAAAAACAAGTGTAAATGTCAAGTCGAGCATGTTGGAGCTGGATAGTAAATGCACAACTATTGGTGTGTTCATTCAAAGGTAAACCCACTGTAACATTGCCCAGTGGTTTGTGGACTATTGTAAGCCTTGAGCTTGGCATTATCACTATAATTTTCATTTTTTGAGTCAAGCACTGACCGTCTTCGGATGAGAGAGTGAAGCTTGGGACTGATTGACATGTCAATCACAACATAGCCACGCCCCCGACACCATACACTGCTTTGTCTTCTACTTTACTCTAAATGGGACAATAATTCATAAAATGAACATCATGCTGCACTGAAGAACACTTTGAACTGCTGATTTAGACCATAAACCCATTAGGAAAGGCATTACTGGGGTAATAACGCGAGACATTTGGTCATTGACTCAGAAGCTCGTATACAGTCAGACTTCTTAAACCTTCCCTTTTCTCTAAAACCAAAAATCTCTCATCGTATTTCATACAGCCAATAGTTTGAACTCTTGACACTGTTGATTTTGCTGTCACAGGACGCATTACAATGGCTGAATCTATTAAAATAATTAATAATTCTGTAGAGTAAATCTAGGAGGAGAGCACTGTAAGTGGCATGTGTATGCTTTATCATTGCAGTTTGTTTTGCAGATCCAGGTCTGGTCTCACCGAATGGCCTACACGGTGGTGTCATTTTGCTTAATAGAAAAGGATTTAAATTCTTTTTGCATGTAATGCAATGCTGTGTGAATTGTTCTGAGAATGCGGTGTAAGACGATGCAGTCGAAAGAACGAGATAATCTGCCGTCGTGGGAGCGTGCTGGATGCGTCAGCGGAACTTGATGCGGGAGATCCATGTTTACATCCTAGACCCAACCAAGTCAGATTTATGCCTAAACATAATGAAGCTACGGCCCATTAGGTCATGGGACTATGGCAATAAAGGCTTGACGTGAACAGCGCCAAATGGCACGCAAAAGTAAAAAAAATGCGTGAAAAGACACTCTCAGTGATTTTAAAATTGGTGTGCTATTCATACATGATGAGGTCACACTAGCAGAAGTTAGAACTTAATGGAGAAAAAGTCAGGCAGCTGGGTACCTAAATTCTCATTAGAACCTTCATTTTTTCCTTTCCGTCGCAATAAAACAGAAAGTACTTGTTATGCCATATTTGCGGGATGACCTCAGGGCATCTTAATCATACAAATTAGAAAAACATCATGCATTTATTACACTTATCATTAAGTCAATTTGACAATTCTAATCGGATCTAAATTCCACCGACAAACAAAAAAACTGTGCATTTTGCAAATCACTGTCACCGTCTGTCTGTCAGTCAGTCAGCGTAATTAATGGCGCCGTTGCTCCTGCGAGAGCCGGACCAGCTGCGTGTTATGTCTTGTCACCAGTCCCACTCTGTTTGACACCTTCGGCCACATCCCTCTCTTCGGCTGCCAAGAACACTGGTGCGCTGCTGGCTCTGAAGGCTCTTTGTGCCCACCCTCAGAGAACAAACACTATTGAGACTCAACAACATGCCCTGGTGCCCATCCCCAGGGTGCAGCCAGTGCCAGCGTCTGTAACTGGAGAACGGAGAGCAAAACAGCTGCTCCCAGTCTGTCCTGCATCTGCCGCAACTGTGATCTCATGGAACAAAGCGGGAATGCAACCACACGTTTTCGGCTGGCTGTTCCAAGTCACACTCCAGCCATTGTCCTCTCACTCCCTCTCTCACTACCTCTCTTCATCTGTCACTCTGCCATGCACACACTTTGTCTTATACCGTAATGTCCTTTATTCCCTCCCTCCTTCATGAGTTCATTCAGCCGACTGATCGGGACTGGTGTGCCACTGCTGTCTCGCAAACAAATGCATCAGCCAAGCAGGCAGCAATTACCATTTACTTTTTACTGTTTACTATCACTGTTACTTTTCACTACACTAGAGGGAATCAAGGGAATTTAGTGATGGATGGGTCTGTCTCCAAAAATGCTTTCTAGAATGCAAATAATACATGCTACTGAGCTGCCAGAAAAAAAAAAAAAAAAAGGTAACAACAGTAACAAACCTTTAAATATCCATTAGTGGAACTAACTCAAGTAGATTTCCGAAAAACCTCCTCCAGACACACAGAATGTTTTTCACAGGCAGACTAAAGAGTACATGTCAGTGATTCAATAATGTGTCCAGGGGCTTCTCCTCAGGGAACCAAAAGATTCTTGTGACCCGTACAGTTAAGTTGAAGCTAAATTTGGTGACATAGCAACAAGCTACCAAGCCTTAATTAAAGTCAACACAATTATTTTAAGGATAAAAACAATCTAATTTTACCTCCATTGTAGAGCATCTGCACTTTAGTTTATATGATGTGTGACAGTGCACATACATGGTACTTTCATACATGCTATTGCCTGAACAGAGGTATAATAAAATGGGGTCATTAGGTCAACCAATTACATGTGTTTTTGTTTTTGGATCCAGCGGCTAAAATCAATTCCTCTTGCACAGTCCATTTGTTCAGAAAGCATGCAGGATAACAAGTTTCACTCATCATTAGCAGCATTTCAGTGTCTTTAGTTGATCCAAATGCTGCCAAATGCAGTTTGATTCCTGTCATTCCATCACCAACATTTACGCAGTGTGGATGTCTGGAAAAGCTACAGCCAAAGATCTTTTTTTTTGCTCAAACTGACTCAGTCTGATTCTCATCCTGCAGATGCTTAAATGCTCACTGGAACTGTCTTAACGAGGCACTTACAGCTGCTTCTGACGGCACACCTGAATGCTGTTTGTTTGGCTCCATACATGGAAGGGAAATTCATAAGGACTTAAGGAATCTGAGCTATTTTACTTGTCAACTTGTCAACAATATTTCTCCCGATCATTTCTGTGTAACAAAACACAGTGAAAACAAACAGCAGAGAAAGACCGGGAGGGTTACATTTAAGCTCATTTACCCACCCTTTCAAACATTTTCTGTAACTGGCTTCTCCTTCTGCTGCAGCTAAGTTCGATCAGGACAGATTGATGCAGTGCATTGTGAAATGTCCACGACACAAATGCTTTACACTCAACACGCTCACATAAACAAACTAGGAGTGGCACTTAAGATGGAAAACTAAATCGGGCAGTTCTTCCATTCTCGACCCAACGTAACAAGCCCACTATGAGCCATTAAATCAGCCACAAATTGGCCCTGGCTTGTATTTGCTTCTATAGTTAGATGTGGTGAGGCACGCAGCCAGTGTGGCTGTGTGCCCGTAGGTAGGGCAGAGCGTGGGTCCACCAGACAGCCCGTCGAGGGGAGATCAATATAGGATTATGGACAAATCCCTCCCTTAAGACTTTGTTTTTCAGCACGTACAATCCAAAAGTGTTAAAGGTTTTCCATCAGGAAGCTTGGTGGTTTCAGAACTTTCCACATTTGTGAACATTTGCTTCTATCAATCACAGTATAACATAAAAAAAAACTACCAGAAAAAACAAAGAAGAGTTCATTTTGAAGCCTTCATTAACTTGTGGATGTCTTAATTTTGGATGCATGCATGCATGTGTGTGTGTGTGTGTGTGTGTGTGTTTTCTCAGCCAATCCAGGTGCGTCCAAGCAAGACGTGGAAAACGCAAGGACAGAGGAAAGCTGTCGTGCACTGCTCATTTGACAGCACAGTGGACGAGGTTGACTTTGCAGGCTCGACTGACTTAAAAATAACCACAGCGGATGATTGGCAGAATGACTGACACTCAGAGGCGAGCTGGGAGAGCGTGCTCTGCGCTGACTCGGAAAAAAAAAGAAATTCACGGGGGCAGCCCAAAATAAGCTATATGGTCTCACTCTGCATGTTATACCGCCAGCTTTAGTAAGAAGGGCTCCCAAGCAAAGAGCTGCAGCCCCCTCCCCCACCTGTTTTTCACCACTTACAAAACAAATGAAGGCATTGTCTGTGGTTCGTCTGACTGAGTCACACTGTGTTCTGCAGCAATGCAAACCTTACATGCATGAAGCCAAATCATCCACTTTTACTCAGCTAACTCCAGAGCTTTTTGTCTTCGAAAACAACTCGGACAAACTATCTCCGAGCGGGGAAAACACATCTGCTACATCTGTCATCACATCATAACTGGGCCAATAACAAACTCTGAGCTTGGCGAGAGGTTTCAGAGAGGTCAGACGACCGTGTGCGTATATGTCTGAGTGGGACAGGAGAGAGAGAGAGAGAGAGTCTATCCACAGCATGGATCTGTTCTCCCAGCCTACGCTCAGGCTCCTCCGACCCCCCTCATGGGAACCGAAGCTACAGCAGGCAACCTGAAACCTATGATGTCATCCTCAGAGAGCACGGGCTACCGGCACTCAGTGAGAAAGTGTACAAAACCCAAAGTCAACATCACACAATTACCGGGGTTAATTGTATTTACAGTTGCACAGCTGCGGTGGATTAAGGGGTTCCCGATAAACTACGGGACATGTGTAATGAGAGGCGTGGAGTCTTCGCTGGGGACCCCGGTTGCCCTGACAAGGATTCCGCATTAGTATAACACTCACTGTGACCCCATGATGTGTTGCTATTAGACGCCACTCTTCTTTCAAAGGTGCAGAAGTTGCAGGGGTGGTGAAAACCGTGTATTCCTCTCAAGGACACACTGAGCGGCCTACATTTTCACAATCGTAGGTGCCTTGGATGGGAGCCAGTGCAGATTAAATTGCAGAAATGTTATGGAACGGTGAGGTTACAGGGAGTAGAGGTGGAAAAGGTCCACGAGTTGAAGTACTTGGTTCAACTGTTCAGAGCAACGGGGAGTGTGGTGAAGAGGAGAAGACGCGAGCGCAGGCAGGGTGGAGTGGGTGGAGAAAAGTGTCAGGAGTGATCTGTGACAAAAGAGTAGCAGATAACGTGAAAGGAAAGATTTACAGGAGGGTAGTGAGACCAGCAATGTTGTTTGGTTTGGAGACAGTGACACTGACCAAAAAACAGGAGGCAGAGCTGGAGGTGGCAGAGTTAAAGATGTTGGGATTCTCTTTGGGAGTTACGAGGATGGACTGGATGAGGAATGAGCAGAGGGACAGAACAGGTCAGAAGTTTTGGAGACAAAGTTAGAGAGGCCAGATTTAGATAGTTTGGACATGTGCAGAGGAGGGACAGTGAATATATCGGAGGAAGGATGCTCAAGATGGAGCTACCAGGCAGGAGGCAAAGAGGAAGACCAAAGAGGGAATACATGGATGTGGTGTGAGAGAAGAAGATGCAGAGGACAGGGAGAGATGGAGGAGGATGATTGGCTGTAGCGACTCCTAGAAAAAAAACCTACATGAAGCCAAAAGAGGAAGAGGAAGAAGAAGAACTCACAGTATATATACAGCATCCAATACAAACCAAATCCCAACATTTATCAGTCATGCAAGGATGCTGCAGGTTTGACTGCCTCTCACAGTTTCAGGCCGACTGAGAGCTGGGTTGAACGTCAGTGACATGTCAGGTTGATCTTGCCCAGTAACCAGCAGCTCTGCCTTCCTTATGACCTGCTGTGCTTTTATCTGAAGGCTCTGCGCCGAAAGAATGTAAACAGCCGCGCTGAGTAATTGCGTCCTGATTGTGTTTGTTTATGACAGTCATCTGTGGCTCTCGGCATCCGAGATGAAGTCATAGTTGTTAATTTATTTTCCTTGCCTTTCACAACAGAAAAAAAACAAAAAACAAAACTGCAATTCTTCAATTCTAATCCCAAATTTCACAGCTGGCCAACCGACAACGCGCACTCACGCTCTGCTGTATGGATGATATATTTTGCGAAACTCGTGTCACACGAGCCCATTCTTCTTTTGGGGGCGATCATGTTTTCCTCGTCACACGGCGCTTTATCCCTGCACCCTCAGCGGACAGTCCTGTGATCAAAGCATACCGAATTCCTTTCTGATGATGATTCTCCTTGTGGGTCCAATGTCAAGATCAGAGACTCGAGCCGAACGAGCCACATAACATCAATTCTCCATGCCTGATCTATTGCAAAGGCACACATGCATCCTTGTGAACATACAATCATTGAGAGGAGGCATGGAGGCAGCTGTCCAGTCGCCCTGTGTCTAATGCAGTGGAGAAAAATGATTGGACGCAGTGAGACATCCACAGAGAGCATCAGGACGTCGCTGAACTCTGTTTGCTCCGTGTCCGCGGTCTTAACTTTGGGTTACATGCCAGCTGAAACTGGAGATCCACGACAGTTCAAGAGCTGATTCTTCAAAGCCTTCAGAAAAATCTAATTCATGTTCTTAGTGGCAGATGGTGGCTTCATTTCAGTGTGCACCAATAAATCAAATTAAAAGAGAATTTCAGCATTTCTGCTGAAAGAAATGAGAGTTTGGATTGCAGTGTAATATATGAGGGAATCAATACCCCTTTCATGGCTTTGTCTTCGCCAGGGGATCCCCCTACCAACCCCCCACCTTCCATCCCCCATATCCCTCCATCTCATCCTTCTGAACCCTGCTGAAGTTTCAATTTTAGAGTCTTAACTCCTGCTTGGCCCCTCAGGACTGTCTGTCCCCTTTCGCTCTGTTTTTCTTGGTTTAGACCAATTTACTGCCTGCAGTTAAAGCGTTACTAAAAATCTACCGTCACGAAGCCTTTTTGTGAATTTTCCCACAACGCACTCCCATGGACGGCCGTCATGATCCACAGTTGATGCCGAAACCTACTAAAACAACACCGAGGGGGACGGACGGGGCCTCTCTGACAGGTGAAGGCCATTAGCTTTACTCCCCTGTTGACACTGGTTTTGATGAGATGCCTTCAACGCATTGAATGTGTTCCAACCAAACCTGACTCAGTAAGCCATGGGCAGGTCTGGGTACCCCCGACGGCGCGTCCGCGCACAAATGGCGGCCCAAAAAAACTCGACCCCGCTCGGGCCTGTCAGCAAGACTGAGGGCCACCCCTCCGTGATTGATGACCGGGATTCTGCCTTTCTGAAGCTGACACGTGTTGGCATGGGAAGTCGTCTCTGCTCTGTTTAGTTAACATTTTTCTTATTATTTCTCTGACCAGCCCAGCTGCCGAGTGCATGTGTGCATACACAGGGAGGGGTTTTTCCATGCCCTCAGTTGTCCAGGTATGTATAATGAAATCTCGAGCTCTGTTTTTGAACAACCTCAAGAGTTCCAGCCATTTTCACGTTTTCTCCTTTCTCAGCTCCCTTTTTCTCCCCTTGACTCCCACCCACGTGCACTCCCACAGAACAGTCCACCCAAGTCTACTTACTTCTTAATTTGCAGCACTTTTCAAAGAAGTAAAATAAACACAGGCTGGAAAAAAGCAGGGAACACCCACCATCTTGTTCAGAAGCAGAAAACAGTACCTAATTGTAGAAAAACTGTGTGTGTGTGTGTGTGTGTGTGTGTGTGTGTTTGTGTCTGCATGTGTGTTTAAATCAAGTATATCCAGCGAGATGTTGGCCCGTGAGTCTAAAGTCACTTATCTTCCAATTGCTGCGTGTTGCTCAAAGCTGCTTTGCACAGGTGGAGGAACCGATGAGCAGCTGTTCACTGACAAATGCGAGCACTATCATAAAAAACACACGCACACACACCCGCGCACCTCGTAAAATTTTAGGGAGAGAGCAGGAACTCCTAAAGAGTGACAAGCTTGTGATAAAAGCTTTAAAAAGGAACAAACTTATCTTGAGATGCAGATTAAGTACTGCCGATGTTTCTCGCTTGTCACTCAAATTAACAGCTAGTCATTTAGCTTTTCTCCTCTTTGAGGGAGCTTTGGAAGGATTGAGAGCTGAGGAATCAATGCTTTGCTTCCCGTCTGACTCTTTCGCTAGTCTCATGCTCATCTAATACCAATCAAACGAGGACTTGTTCCTCTATGTCTCCTCCAGGCTAATACAAGTACATTGCTTTATCTAGATACTTCTAAATAACATCATACATAACCTGAATTACACACAGAAATTGCAATATTGGTATTATTGTATTTGCAGGTTCCAGGCTCTGCGAACGGATGTGCTTTACTGACCTTAGGGCTTCTTACAACATGAATCTAGCAAAAAGGTAAAAGCAATATAAAATATTCTGTATACTTCTCAAACTACCTGACTCTAAACTGTGCGTTCTGCACCCGTACGTGGCCACTCAAGTGCCTCTGCAGCTCCACGTTTGGCCGTAATTAACAGCTGTTACGTCTCGTGAACACCTGCAATAACAAAGCGGGCTGTAGCAGGTTAGATAGCTGCTACTCTTCTCTCTCTTTTTATTGTAATCTAATCCTGCCCCCGCCTCTACTCGAGCCACCGAAGAGGCCAGACATGGGGAGGCAAGGAGAAAAGACGATATCAATTCAGACTGGACAGAACCAGGGCAGGAGATGAATGGAAAATGACTGATTGGTGTGGCTAACTCGTTTTCCCAGCTGAAAGTTGATGTGAAAAGCAGAAAAGGCAGCACTTTGAAACATAATGTCTCACTTATACTTGTGCAGTTGCCAACAGGGCTGTTTGATGCACATAGACTACCTCTGAAACTTTCCTGAAAAGCGCCATAGATAAAGGAATAACTCAAATTATACTGCTAGGGTTAGCATACGAGTCGTAGAAATGCATCCGGATCCAGGATCAGGATCCAGATCAGCTCCAGTTCTCTCCAAAAAACTGTAACATTTGTCTCATGGATTAAGGCATACTCCTAAAAAAAAAATCCTAGAAATCCATGTATTAGTTTAGGAATCATATGAATTACGTCCATGTTTGGCGGCAGATCACCTTCAGATCTCTCTAAAATTTAAAGTTTTATTGCTTGATGCACCACCAATATATAGATTTTTGTTCTCAATCAAAATCAATGCATTTTTCTTTGAGTTACGTCCATATTTGAAGATTGATCCACATCCAGAATCCGGACCCAGATCATCATCAGAAGTTGATGCTCGTGCACCTCCACAAGTTATAATATCATGGTAACATTTTCACAATTTCATTTGTAAAGTTACACTTTATATATATATGATTGTGACCTATACAGTTGCAGTGAAATATTCTAATATATTGGAAATTATTTTGTTTTTTTGTTTTTTTTACCTGCGGTTCATGATTATTGTTATTTGGGGGAAGGTAACACACAACTGTAAGACTCAAGTAAATGTCTAACATCACAGCTGTGCCCTTTGATACTTCTAAAGTGACAAAAAATGAGCTCCTAACGAGGACATATTAGCTCTGTCCACACTGCAGGAAGACTGGTGGAAAATAAAAATAAACAGAGAAAACCTGTCTGTCACTGGGGAAAGTCTGGAATATCATGAGCCAAAACAAAAACTGTCTGAACGAAGAGCCGCAGCTATAACAGGTTGATTCTGCCCACCAGGGACGAAACAGACATGCTTTGTGTTTGCAATAGTGATTCAGTTAATCCAATGTTTACGTTCTTTACATGAAGACTCGACACGAGTTTGTCACCTGTCACCTGTTTGGGCTGGTTCTCTAATCCTGCAACTGATGCCTGCGCGGGGTGCTAGCGGAATACACGCGACGCTGAAAATACACTCAGTGTTATAAATACCACATAGGAGCCCACTCCATTCTGCCCCGCTTGGATAAGAGCTAAGAGATTGATGAGGACTCACCCGATTGGATCAATGCAAACCCAGCATCTCCAGCAGCATCCTCCTCATCCTCCTCTATCCCACAGGTTAAATGCAATGCTCAGATGTCAGCAGATCTGCCTGCAGGTGGCCTCACAGGTACGATTGCAAATGCCCTCTGCCCTCACCCCAATCTGCTGTTGCTGCTGCTGCTGTTGCTGCTGCAAAAAAGGCACATATGCAACCCATTTCACATTCTGTCATCAGAAACACGGGGCAACGGAGGAAAAACAAGAGCAAAACAGAAATTGATCTCATCTGTTTCTCCTTCTCCTCTCACAGTCGGAGTGGCACTGGCTGTCACCGGCAATTTAGCGGACAAGCATGAGGCCCATTTGCAGATTCAGATACGGGGCAGAATGAATTATAAAGCAGAAAAATAACAGGATTTTAGATCGAAGATTAGCCTGTTGACAGATAACCTGTCGGGGGGGAGATCACGATCTGAGTGCGGCGACACACAGAGCTCCTTCTGCTCGCACACAGTCAGGACTCGTGAAATTTAAAATCTCGGGGAGGGAAACAAGTGTCATTAAAAGAACTCCAGCAACCTGGAGCCGAGATCGTATCTGCAGAATAACGCACTGAGTCACAGCCGGGCACGGCGCTGAACTAACACATCCAAAACATCTTGGACTTTCCCTTTCGACTGAAGCAGGTGAATTATGCTGTGATTCTGGGTGGTCTCTCCGGCCCGCTTATCCTTAATAAAACACTGAACATCAGAGCGTAATTATGGGCTGACGACCTGCCTCTCACCTGCTCGCCCGGCAAACCTGTGCGTGAGCAGCGCGCTCCTGAAAGACACGCGTTGAAAAGAATTTAATCGATGACCTTCAAATGCAACAATAACGTTCTGTTTCGTCTCCTATTTTTCACATTCAAACACATACACACACACACACACACACACACACACACACCCACACACACACACACACACACACACACACACACACACACACACACACACACACACAGACAGCTGTCTTTTATTTGCCAGGATCCAGCCGCAGATGGTGATACAGTGTGAACTTTAACACAAGGATTCTTGAGATTCTTTACGGGTGTGAGTTTCTCTCCAGCTCAAACCGGTGCTTTGGCTCCTTCTCCTCTCCTGCCAGCAGGTCGCTGTCACAGGAGGAGGCCGAGCGAAGCCTCGCCCACTTATACAGGCTGCTATTGTCCTCTGCAGGTACAGTAACTCTCTATTTCACAGCCCTGCGTGCCTTCCGCTCTCGGCTGCACACCGAGCCCCTGTTTTCGAGCCGTGTCAGCATATTTAGCCTATTTAATGACGGATCCTGTAGTGGCAGGTTCGGTGCTTAATGCAAAAGGTATGCTAATTAAACGACGCGGCCTGCTCACTGTTGAAATCAAGGGAATTTTCCTTTGACAGTAAAAACTGCACAAGCAGTCAGAATCCATTCATGTATAAGCCATGAACCCCTGGGAGGCTCTAAAGTTTCATATCGGATGTGGATCTCATCCATTCCAGATCAGCAGATGGAGCCTGTGTGTGATTCTTCGCTGGGGAAAACAGAGTCAGAGGGGTTTATTTTACACAGGCGCCTGCCCTGCTTAGCGGAAAGTCAATTAACTTCCCACTTTGGAGGCAAATTGCTGCCGAGACGGCGTTACAATCTCAAAACATACACACACACACACACACACACACACGGTTGCCAAGTACTACCTCTACTGCGAGGAGAGTCAACAATCAAAGAGTCGATAGAGCGTTCAGCTTTTCTGTTTCAATTGAGGGATCCACAGAATATTTCACCAAACATGATTCAGTTTTACAATCAAACAAATACACAATAGGAAGGTGAAAATCAAACAGATTCAACCTAGAACTCAACTCACCATCCAAACACAGGGCATCTGAAAGCATCCTGTCGCCAGCTGGAGACGCGGCGCTCGTCTTTCTCTGGAAGAAAAGAAGCAGAGTTATCAGCTCATATATTTGCCATCTAAAACTGAAAGGACTGAGACTAAAGTTCCCACTTTGAGTCTCATGCAAATCACCCCTTTTCCTTTTCACCTCTTTCTCTGTCTCGTTTTTCTGCCACCCCCCCCCCCCTCTAATAACAGGATGTCTCTCACATGATTGCTGACCTTCCAGGCAAAGAGCAGGGCAGCTTTGCAGCTTTAAAAAATTCCTTTCGCACGTGTGCATCGCTGATCAGATGAAACAAGGAGCTCTGGTTGCAGTATCAATAGTGAAAGATCCTAGTCCCTTGCCGATGAGAGTTATCCACCGTATCTCCTCCCGTCAGCTAGGAAGAAAGGGGGCGTTAATCTCAAGACTGAGGCTCAAGCTTGAGTTATATTTAGGAACTTTTGGAGCAGGAGCCACAAAGCTGTCGTCCATCCATCCTCCAGAGAGGCCGTGTGGGACGACCAGGCCTGCATCACAGGCAGCATCTGTGCTGGCAGCACTGTTTTCGCAAAAGAAAATAGAGATGTGCGACCGTCCTTCCTTTGGAATGTGGATGACAGATAGGATACGCAGGATCAGTGTGTGGCAGAAGTCAGTGAGTGGATGACAGATGGAATTTCTGTGGTAAGCCTGGATGTGAGACGCTCCTCTGTCAGTGTGCGTGTGTGTGTTTGTATGAAAGGAAACTATAGGAAGTCGAGAAAAAATAGAAGATGTAGCTGCAGCTGGAAAACACATTGAATAAAGTCTGTCTGGGGCTGACACTTTGTCTCCTCGTATGCTGTTTACTCTGTCCGGCGGTCGCTGCGCTCAGATTACAGGACAAACTGCTTAAAGCCAGAGGGGGAGATGATAAAAACTCAAGAGCTCAGCCTTTACTGGTGTGTCAACTGTCTCTACCTCACACAACAATGTGCAAAACTTATCTCTACTCTGATTGGCTCGGCTCATTTTCTCCGGTCATAAGGGAGGAAGCTGTGAACCGTCCCAGAATCAGGCCGCATACTTGTGATGTTCCAGATAAAACAAATTCATTCAAGGATCTAATTCACAATATTCAAAAACACTTAAAAATCCTACAAACCGATGAGTAAATTCTACTT
>KV751320.1:935577-971592 GCA_001698575.1 Mola mola | reverse complement strand
GCAGAGTCGGAGGAGGTGGACAGTTTAAATCTTACATTTTCCTGCCACATGTCCAGTTGTGGGATGTTTCACCCCTAATTTTTCCGTTTGTGGTGGTTTCAGTCCAAATTGGACGAAAATCCATTAACCGGTTCGTGAGTGCAAACGCAGACATTCTCCCTCAGAGGCAGAGACTTCAAGCGCCGTTTCCCACTATCACACAGGAGGTCAGTGAAGGCTCAGTCACAGGTACATTTTTTTAAATAACAGTCAGACTCGTCTTCAAGAACCGGGCCTAACACAACACATGTCGGAACATTTCACACTCGGTAGCACTCGCACTTTGTCAGCCACCGCTGCCCAACCAAACTGGAAGCAAGAATCTGCGGTAGACCACAAAGTGCTGCATTGCCGTGCACTCTCACTTGACAGGCCATCCTCATCTTGCGTGCCTGATGACAGGCGCTCCTCCCGCCCGGGCGCTGAGTGGGTTGCAGTCAGAGTGTTTAAACACAGCTCAGCCTCAATGCGTACGGCGCACCAGCCTGAGCCTCTGGGCTCTGGGATGCTGATGTGAAAGACGTAAGCTCAGACTTCACTTAGGCTTTGTGATGAAACACAGATTTTGTTTCGGTGATGGACTCACCACAGACGTTGGCACCTATGCTGTATTCAACTAAGCGTTCAAAATTGACATAAGCATAAAGATAATAAGAGCAGATAATAAAGTAAAGGCAGAGGTTAAGAGCTCATTATAAGGTCCATTTAGTAGCTTTCAATCATCATCACCAATGACCTTTATCAGCAGGCTATTCGACAAGATGTTGACGATTCAACAGTTAAACTAACAAACTATGGAGCAACAGTCACTGAAGAGAAAAACGGACATTTGAGCATAATTGTGTATCAAGTTGGCAAACTGCATCCGACAATCAGTGATGGAAGAACCTGTGATATCTTTAACTGAAGTCACGATAGCAAGGCTGGGCAATGTACATGATATATTGTGATATGAGAATATGTATGTGGTCTGAGATTTAGGTCGTTGTTATATTGACATCAGTTTTATCTACCTGTTCCAATTTCCACATTCCCGACGATTAGCAAAAATCTCTCCGTTAACACTAGAAAACGTACCAACTGTCATCTCTGGAATATTTACAATACTGTTGCAGTATGAATATCAAGACATATAACTAAACATACTGTGATACTTAAAACGGTGGCTCAGTCAAAACATTTATGAAAAGCTTTCCAGGAGAAATACCATGATATAAACCGTGAATTGTGATAGATTAGACTAAAAAAATTGTCGTTATTTCTTAGGCACAACAGTAGCAAATACCCCAGTGGAGTAATACTTTAATTTCCAGCACAGTTAAAGTACAAAAGTACCACCATGGTACACTAAATATATTAAATAACAGCTCAGTCTCAGTTATGCAAAGTGACCAAACTTCACCTCATCTCATCTTTAAATCCCCCCTGAGATCAGACATCAGTTAAGTACTGAACTCCGACCGTAGCAGTGATTACCGATAAACATCTTCCTCATCACCATCATCGCCATCATCACCTTCACCCGCAAGGTCCCGCTGCTCTCAGCCCCAAACTGAACGCGGGCGACACGATCAGCTCTTCGGCTCAAAAGAAGCACGGCAGCACGCTAAAAACCACCACTGGCCCCTCACAGAGGAGAGAGTCCCGCTGCAGCCCAAACTGCGCCCCGACGCGCCACACGAGCGCGCTCCTTACCGCCTCCTCCGCGCTTCTACCGCCGCCCGACACGACGCCCACCGCGCGTCTCGCCCTGAACGCCGCGGGGGTCTCTTTTACTCGCATGTGTCCCGCCGCTGTGCGCCGGAGAGACGTCCGAGTGCAGCGCGCGTTACCTGAGGCCGGCTTGACTTTGGAAGACGTCCTGCGCGCAGCTCCCACCTCCGCCGTCTCGGAGGAGTGCACATGCGCGCGCACAGCTCGTGCATCTCCACGCCAACAAGGCCGAGGGCATTGGATTTAAACAATGTGACTCTTAACAGCCAGGGCTGTTACCCTAAAAACAAACAAACAAACAAACATGAAAACAAGTGTGCCAATGCGCGTTTGTATTCCCTGCGGAGATGCGGGTTTTTCCTCTTACTACAGCCCGCAGAGTGTGTCTGCACGTTAAACTCTCTGAATAACTACAGATTTATAACACAGGAAAGCATCAGCTCTTAGCTTTCTATGCGCTTACAAAGACATAAAAAAGTGCATGTACACAAAACGTAAACAAAGTGTGTGGAGGAGTGGCCATTTAAAGGAGTAGTACACCCAAGACGATGGAAACTTGAGCCATTATCCATTATCGGTGGTGCTTCACAGAAAAACAAAAAACCAAAAACAGCAATTGCAGTAAATAAAAGATGAATAAATAACTATACTAATAAGCAACAACATCAACAACAAAAAAAATCTCTTTAAAGCTTGTGCAGCATCATCCAAGATCCTAAATGGATTATCGGTGGTGCTTCACAGAAAAACAAAAAACCAAAAACAGGAATTGCAGTAAATAAAAGATGAATAAATAGCTATACTAATAAGCAACAACAACAACAACAAAAAATCTCTTTAAAGCTTGTGCAGCATCATCCAAGATCCCAAATGGATCAAAATAGGTTTACACCCTTCTTTAAGTTGTATTCTTCATTACCTGGTGAAGATAACAATATGTTGAATGCTCAAGAGATGCCCGGGAGACACACAGAATAGTTTTGAATATTTTTAAACATCCAAGAAGCATCCTTGCATTTGTTTTCTTTAGCATCTTTAGCATTTTTAGTAGCTTATTTCAGTAAGAAAACTGGCTTTCTGAAGACCCTGAAGATGTTTTTCCACAGTCGTCCAAAACAATGTCCAGAGTAAGTAGTTAATGTATTTAACTCATGTTGCACATCTCGTAAGTTGTCACAATTCTAAACAGCCATAAGTGGCTCTGGACTGATGGATGTTTGCTCGGTGACTGTAGTCGTTGAGATACTACCTCTTTGATTAAAAAGTGCTTTAAACATTGACTATGTGGAACAATACGGGGGTCTTGGGGCTTCCGGACACTTGGCTTTACACCGCTGTATGGAGCCGGTTTTCCTTTGGTTGTTTTGGCGTGAAGCTCCAGACAAGTTTTATGGCCTAAGAAACTTCACCTGCCACAAACAACCGGTTCAAATAGTGTTAAAATGATTGGACTCAGTCGCTTTGATTTCTGTCTTCAATGTTGAATCCTTTAATTCCAAATGAAAGTAAGGAGAGAGGTGCTAATTCATACACGGTGTTTGATAAGAAATCCATTGTAAAAGCACATTTTTTTTTTCTACTAACAAAAATTTGTGCAAGTAAAAAAAAAAAGAAGAAAAAAAAAGAAAACAGAAATATATATTAACATTTTTTGTGTGTTAACTGAACAAATAATTGAATTATAAGCACTTTAAAATAAGTAAGTAGTTGGCTGAAGAAGTACAGTTTCACTGGAATGATCATGATAAAAATTTGCCCCTGAATTTTGAGGCATCACAGAAATATGCGTAAACAACACAATGTCACTACCTGATCAATTGTGCGGTTGAATTTAATTTGCTTATCAAGTTACTAGTCCTTAGCATTAAGCATGAGCTGGAAAGTGTCCACTTTACACATTGCTGTACGTGTAACTTCTTATGTGCTTTTCTTTGCTGAGAAGGGTTGCATACACATCACATCGTTACAAAACAATTTAAAAAGACTAAGACAATCTTAAAATTTCTCACTTTTATACTCCGAAGGTGGGATGCCCCTAGCGTTTTTGTTGAGCCATCCTTGCTTAGAAATAAATACTTTTCCCCATTTCTTTTACTCACTTTATGAATAGCGTTTATTTCCACATTAATCTGTTTTTTCCAAATACTGGATCTGGCCCCCGAGGGGCTCAGTAAGTCAGTAAACTATGTCTAAAAAAATACATGCTACACTCGGCCAGCACAAATAAAAACATGTGGATTAAAATTCCACTGGCAGGGCAGTTAATTGTGTGTTGAAAGGTACTTTTGCAAAATTTATCTACAAAACTGCTATGACATGAATATATTAGACCAAACCAAAGCTTAGAGTGGAACCTCTGACCCAATGTTATTCTAACAGAAACAGATAAATAAGATTAATCAATCCATTAATCAGACATTGTAACTGATGTGAAGTGACGCCGTCCCACTCGTACGTCAGGGCAGGTCAGATGTTGACAGTGTGGGCGTGTTTCTTGCACAGGGCTTTGTCCTTTTTGGAGAAAAACGGCTGTCCTTCCAGAGTAGTAGAGCAGACCTGTGGTGTGGAGCCAAAGAACATACACAGCTGTGTTATCGTTCACACATCATCTTCCTTTTTTTAGATTTGACCTTTTGCTGTTGCTGTGAGTCACATCGGTCTCTTGGACGTACCGCGCACACAAAGCAGGTGTCGTGCCAGGTGAATCCCAGAGCCTCCAGGAACTTGTCCCCGGCCTCGATGGGGAAGTCGCAGCCGTGGCAGGTGGTCCCGAACAGGTTGTAGTAGTCTGAACAGTCCAGGGAGAAAATGTTAATTTGTGTGCACGTGTTTCCCGACAACTGCTGATTTTAATGTTCCTGTCGTACCTTGTTCGCAGTACGGCTTCCCGTCCTCCATGTGGAACATGTTGCCTCTGATTGGCTGTTGGCAGGCGACGCAGGTGAAGCAAGACACGTGCCAAGTCTGTTTCAGGGCATTCATGACCTCCTGCACAGGAAGTAGAAGAAAATAAATGAGAAATAGCTTTTTCTGATTTATTTTATTGTCCTCAAAGGACGCACAAAATAATCGATTAGATTTTTCCTTACAATTATATGATTGATCACATAAACGTCCTGAAATTTAAAGCAAAGAAGCCACCACGTATCTTACCGTCTGTTAATAAAATGTCGCTATATAAAACCTTTAGGTGCAACATAGGTTGGATTTGTGTTACTGGAGAAATTTGATTATTAGAATTTAATTTATAAATCGCATTCACTCCAGATTCTGCTCTATTTCTGCAATGATGAAGATCAGCGAGTGATGATTTTAGAATTATTAAGGAAAAACTGTTTGGCACATGTAGACAAAGGCAGAGAATAATATCTCCTTGGTTCCGGAACTCACTCCCAGAATCTTCTGATCGCAGCGGGCGCAGGTGGGAGCGAAGAACTGCTCGTAGCAGCGTTCGCAGTGCACCTGGCCCTTCTCCTCCACGAACCCGCTGTCTGCCAGGGAGGAGTGGCAGTGATCACAGATGAATTCCTCAGGGTGCCAGGACATGCCCATGGCCACAAGGAACGGGCCCCTGATGAGAACAGGTGAGGAAAAGAGGGAAATGATTTGAACCTGATAAAACTGTCCCACCCAATCAAGCTCTGGCCAAGTTTCCTTCTTTCATCGTCTGGAGCCTTCAAGACATATCAGTCATTCTTATCAACTGGTCCAATAGCACAGCAGCACAACTGTTTGTCAGCCTGCCATCTTGGTAATGTCTCTCTGTCTCTGCCGACACCATCACCAGAGTCTGGATCATGGATTTGTCTCGCTGCAGCTGCCACTCAGGGCAGATGCCCCTCGAACTGGCAAGGGCCTAAATTTCATCTGCATAATAAACATTTCTACTTTTATTACCATTCCTCTTTTCCTGGATGGAACTATGGTTAAGTGTAAATTCCTACCCGCCTGAATAATGGACAGGGAAAACAGTAGCATGGCAAAATGATGTTATTGAGAGTAGCTGATTTACCTGATGATGTTGTTGCACTTGTTGCACACTGGGGTGCGCGTCCCGGCCGGGATGTGCTCAGCCCGCTGCACTACAGAGTTGAGGTCCTGCGGATGTGGCTGTGGGGTGGGGCGATCCGGACCTCTGGGAGCCGGGCTGGAGACTTTGCCAAATGAGGGAGTGGCTCCACCCTTTGGAAAACCTGCAGCGAGAATAAAAGGGTCAGTATTCCAATGTTGTAAAGAATGATTGTACCAAAAAAAACCAAAAAAAAAAACGGTGTGAGACAAAATGTACCCATCAAAAATAAAAGTCATGACTATAATTTCCTAGCATTGCTTGGCCGGGACATACGTGCACAGTTCTGGTGAGTTTTGTCACATGGTGAATGGTAATAATTTGGTGATCTCTAACCTCCGTGCCTGAAGCATGAAACATCTGGGTTGGACAGAGTCGCCCCACCCAGCTGAGACAAGGGATCAATTTATCCCACTGAGGGGAACAACACATTCCCAGAGTCATGAGGAGACACCTGGAAAAATAACCCCCACCCCTTGCTCTCATCTCAAAACACTCGGATAGGATGCACAATTTCCCCCCCGCCCCAGGTTCTCCTTTCATGGTGCAACGACACGTCCACCAAAACAGGAGGCCAGTGTTGTCCAACCACAGAGGGACAGAGACGGTATTGACAGAGAACAGTGTCATCAAAGACTCAAAGGAGGTCAAAGGACAAGTGCTCCCTAAATTTCCTCGTAACCGAGAGCCAACAATCTGAATAAATAGAGCAGGGAAGCGAGAAGAATGTGGGAATGGGTTTGATAGGAAGAAAGATTGATGGAGGGATGTATGGACTCGGGAACAAAGAAGACTTTTTTCATTGTTTATCAGTGGTTGAAATAATGCTTGTTAATCCAAAGCGCTGTTATTGATAGTACCACAGTTATCAAATAGAATTAAGCCTAAAATATCTACAGTGCCTTACATTTCGTTACCAGGTCAGGAGATACAATTATCAAGGTTTTTGGTTTGTGTTCTGGGAATCTGGGAGGTCAATAGTGTTGATATGTTTGAATTTGAATGCTTCTTGTCCAAAGAGAGGCTTTCTGCATTTCTGTGCACTTAAATAATGTCAGTAGTGAGTGGTGAAGAACACTCTGAGCTTTAAATAGAATTTAAAACCTGCTTCTGAGTTTACACAAACAATATGTCAGTGTAACCGGATGTCACTTGCACACTCAAATAACAACAGAACAGACAAAAAGTTATAGGACGTTTGTGTGAGAGAAGAAGGAAAAAATGTGAAAGAAATACCACTCGTTGATGCGTCGTTATACCTGTTCTCATAATTCAGCCACTACTATCCATAAACTTGTGTTATATTAAACAATTCACTTTGAATAAAACGCGGTATTGATGCATAGAATCTGCGACTTTAACTGTGGTGGAAAAACTTGGTGCAGTGAGGAGTGTTGACAAGCTGTCAGTCACTGTAAATTTATCCTTTGGCAAGAGCAAAGATTGAGGGCTAAGCCACATTAAATAGGACGGACAGTGGAAAACACATTTGCAAGTCTGTCATCGCTGTCTCGCTGTAGAAGGAAGATAACGGGGGGAGAGCCAGCACATGGAGGCATCCAAACTGAATCACAGCAGGACAGCGGATCTCTGTCTTTTGTCTGTTCTGTCTCTCTCTGAACTCAGAGGGATAGAAAGCAAAGAAATGGAGTCACTCCGAAGAAGCCCTCTGCATTAAACTGTAATGTGATTATCTTCAAAAATTATATTTCTCAAACACATACTACTTAAATATTCCTCTAATTTCTTGGTTTTGAAGATGTTGGGAGCTGAAGGGCATTATTGCTCAATGCATGCAACCAAATCTAAAGGTCATATAGCACATTCCACACACCCAACCCAATTCCACATGGCCACTATGTCCTTGTTTGCATGAAAGTATGTGTTAATCTGATAAATAAGGCAGCCAACAGAGAACTAACTGTGGCCTCTCCTGCTCTCCCCCTGCAGCACCTTTCAGCAGCCATTTCTAAAAGGGTCTTTAGGGGAAATACTTTGCCACATAGAGCATCTGTTCATGAATACATGAACGTTTTTGTCTTATTATTGCTAATAATGACCCCTGACTAATGGCTTCCATCAAATGTTTACTCGTGGCAGGGATTGCTGTATTTAAAGAGCAGCTTTCATACGAAATATAATACAAAATTCTCAATTTCACAATCTATTTAACTAAGGTGATTTTGGGGAAAAGCCAATGATCTCAGCTTATTAACTGAATACCTCTGGTTTTTAATGCAGTTCATAATCTTAAATGGCTGAGTGTCAGGTATTAAACCTGCAAATGTATGTGGATGCTGAGCAGTCATAGAGGCGAGGCTGCCCTCTGTTGGCTGAAAAAAGGAGATGCACAAAATAAATACTGCGTTTCTTGCACAAGCAGAACCACAACATTTGAAGAAGCAGGGGGTGATTTGTAACTTGTGTTCCTCTACCTGATGGACCTCCAGGCGGGTACAAAGGCTTGTTTTGGGCTGCCGGGCTCTTGAACGCAGGACCAGGGACGACGTTGCCATTCCTGGGTGTTGCTGCAGATTTAGAATATGTTTTGGGGGCAGGCGAGGTATGCACAGTGGGAGGGTTTTTGTCAACAGCCTCACTAGGAAACAAATACACATGGTTTTTGCATGGTATAAATCATAACACTGCAAATATGTACAGTCATAGTAAGTCTGTTAAGGGGGTATTAACATTTAAAACAAGTTGATTAAAATCTCAGTGACATATGCAAACAATCAAGACAATTATGGGGCTCTTTCATACTGGGATATGCACTATTTCCTCCTGTCCACATGTTTTTCAATTGTTGACATACAGTAAGCTAATCAGGAAGCAATTACATGTGGTGATGCCACATTTTCTACTGTACACGCAGCTCTGTCTCCAGTAAATTTTAGAGATGACCTGGGGTCTAATTTTCGTAGCGCTCATTGCTGTAGGGGGCGGCAGAGGATTCTTTCCCCTTGGCAGAGCCACTCAGTATTCCTGAAAAAAACGAGTAACATGTCCTAGCGACACCCCTTGTAAAATTGCACAGCTCTACTTTCAAACCAAGAACCTCCTGTACACAGGTAAGGGCTTAAACTTAATCAAGGCTGAAAACTCAATTGCATTTCACAAAAAAATAAGATGTAACAGTTTACAGTCCATCTGTGGGGGACACAGACAAGGCAGTGGGAACAGAGAAGATCCTGATCAAGTGAAGGAAATGATCATTCCAAACAATCATTCAGGTGCTGTGTACTGTTGATACAAGTTGTACAGTTGAGCAAAGGTTTATACAAACGGGCTGACAATTTGCAGCCCTGAAGCTGTTTGGTTTTCAGCTACAGCACCGCACGGTCTTGTTTTCTTTCTCTTATGTTAGGTATTTCTGATAAGGAGATACAGTACAGTCACCCATTAAATCAAAACCTGAGCTCTTTTAATGAAAAACAGATCATAGTGTTTAAAGTTGGCACTTTAACTCCACGTTTACTCCTCTGAATAATGGGTGACAAGACAAGGTATAACTATTGATTTATGTGACAGTACATCAGTTACATGCCAGGACTATAGAATAATAAAATGGTTGTGAAATATTGTTTCGGTCACAACTGATTCATTTTAGATTGCCCAATAGGTACGCTACAGGCAATTTTAACTCTCAGCTCTTAATGCAAGATAATTACCTCACATGATAGACATTCAATGCCTGGAAATGTAATAATCTAATTTTAACTTTGTTCTGTAGCAGAGTAGAACACATGAAAGAATGAAAGATAAAGAAAGAAGCAACAGCAGAAAGAAAGAAAGGAATTTATTGAGGCAAACACATCAAAAGCTGACAACTGAAACAAAGTTTGGTTAGTGTAGAAAATGGAGCATAAAGACAAAGACATGGTCAGAAAAATTAAAAGCAAGATTACAGGAAGTGTGCAGAAGAAAGCTACAGCAAAGTATTCATGTACACTGTAACATACTGTAGTGCTGCATTTCTAAGCGCATATAAATATTTACTTGCAATGCATGCATTTCATTTACATGTTAAAATGTAATTGCACAATAAAATTCAGGATACTATCTCGCCTAAAACAATTTTTACAACAAAGTCTGCTTTTTGCGTATTTGCTCACACAACTTGAACAGTTTAAACTTATAAGATTTTCAATAACTGAGCAATAATGGATGCTGTAAAGTGTCATGCAGAAAGAAGCAACAAAGGTTTACTTGTGCTCAAAATAAAATAAATAATATAAGTTGAACAAGTAAAAGAAGACGAAACTAAACCTTGCCGACTACACATTTAGCAATCGTGCTGAAACATCATGATGCCAATCTCTCAGCTTGTTGTACTTGTGTCCTATAACTTCAAGGTCCAACTTGTTCACTCTGATTTGCCCCATTAGCGAGAAGAAAGGAGAGAAAAAGAGAAAGTGGGAAGGTTAAGATGAAGGCAAAAAATATATTACAAGAAGGAAATATAGCACTGTTGAATAAAAAACAAGTGACTCGCTGGTTGGAGATGTGCATAAAATTACCAGCCAAAGCAGATAAGTAACATCAGCCTTCTTTTAAGGATGTGTATGCTGAGCAAATTTTCACCAAAGGGACAGAAGGAAACTCTTTCTGGCAAAGCTGCTATTAGCCACAATACCACTTAATTACCCACAGTTTCCAATGAGTGACACACTGATTGGTTGGAGATGTGGTACGGGGGTCAGACCGTGCTTACTGCAGATTAAATCAATTTAAGAGCAGCAGCAGAAATCACAGGCTGTGCCGAGTCCGTGGCCGTTTCCGCTAACTCCTCGAAGAGCCTTCCATGTGGTTTCTCCAAATTAAGCCTTAAATTAAGCATGATACTGTGGGACCGTAAGATCAGGAAATCAGGCCTTAACTCTGAGTTACAGGCTTCTACACATGCTTATATGAGTACTTTAAGGGGCAATTATGAATTTGAAACCTCCATGATCAAGAAATTATTGAAATAGTGAGAACACCACAAAAAAAACAAACCATATGCAATACTGCATTTTCTGCAAAAGTACTCATAGGCACAGACATACCAGAATTAACTATATCAAAAACCACAATCACTTACTTCTTTCCAGTGTTCTCTGGAGCTTGCTCTGCAATAATGAAGAACAAAAACCGATGAAACTCAAGTACAATACATAATAAATGGTGCAAAAAAATGCTGCTCCATCTTGTTCTGCAGCACACTCATCTTGTCACAGCAAAGAGTAAATTAAGTAGGGCACCCTTGATGGGACGTCCTGGATCTAATCCACCCAATTATTCACAGCTTCAGAAACCCCATAACAGACTGTATATCCATCAAGACGTTAAAAGCTCATCACATATTCCACATCGTCATCATTTGATAGAAAGAAAGAAGAATAGAGGAAATACAAATATCTCATCTTACTTCAATCTCATATACATTACCCCTTCGAACGGAGGGAGTCCCAAAACACCAACCTGCTCATATACCTATCAATGTCACTTTTAGTCAAAAAGTAACCTAAAAATATATTAAATTATGTGGTGATGAAAGCTATTCTGACTACTCATGAAAATATAATACCACTGTATGATTAAGATACAGAGGTAATAACAGGTCATAAAAAAGCTGCTAAAGAAGATATGTTGCAAAGAATTACTTTGACTCTCATATAAATCTATCAAGTGTTCCAGCTTGAAATGGCTTAATGGATCTAAAATGACATTATCAAGCTGGCAATTACAATACCCTTCCTACAATACGTCAACTCTTCACAGAGTCCATCCATCGATCTACCCACAGTTTCCAATGAGTGACACACTGATTGGTTGGAGATGTGGTACGGGGGTCAGACCGTGCTTACTGCAGATTAAATCAATTTAAGAGCAGCAGCAGAAATCACAGGCTGTGCCGAGTCCGTGGCCGTTTCCGCTAACTCCTCGAAGAGCCTTCCATGTGGTTTCTCCAAATTAAGCCTTAAATTAAGCATGATACTGTGGGACCGTAAGATCAGGAAATCAGGCCTTAACTCTGAGTTACAGGCTTCTACACATGCTTATATGAGTACTTTAAGGGGCAATTATGAATTTGAAACCTCCATGATCAAGAAATTATTGAAATAGTGAGAACACCACAAAAAAAACAAACCATATGCAATACTGCATTTTCTGCAAAAGTACTCATAGGCACAGACATACCAGAATTAACTATATCAAAAACCACAATCACTTACTTCTTTCCAGTGTTCTCTGGAGCTTGCTCTGCAATAATGAAGAACAAAAACCGATGAAACTCAAGTACAATACATAATAAATGGTGCAAAAAAATGCTGCTCCATCTTGTTCTGCAGCACACTCATCTTGTCACAGCAAAGAGTAAATTAAGTAGGGCACCCTTGATGGGACGTCCTGGATCTAATCCACCCAATTATTCACAGCTTCAGAAACCCCATAACAGACTGTATATCCATCAAGACGTTAAAAGCTCATCACATATTCCACATCGTCATCATTTGATAGAAAGAAAGAAGAATAGAGGAAATACAAATATCTCATCTTACTTCAATCTCATATACATTACCCCTTCGAACGGAGGGAGTCCCAAAACACCAACCTGCTCATATACCTATCAATGTCACTTTTAGTCAAAAAGTAACCTAAAAATATATTAAATTATGTGGTGATGAAAGCTATTCTGACTACTCATGAAAATATAATACCACTGTATGATTAAGATACAGAGGTAATAACAGGTCATAAAAAAGCTGCTAAAGAAGATATGTTGCAAAGAATTACTTTGACTCTCATATAAATCTATCAAGTGTTCCAGCTTGAAATGGCTTAATGGATCTAAAATGACATTATCAAGCTGGCAATTACAATACCCTTCCTACAATACGTCAACTCTTCACAGAGTCCATCCATCGATCCATTTTCTACCGCTTATCCTGTTAGGGGTCACGGGGGGGGTGGCTGGAGCCCTGGGGACACCCTGGACAAGTCGCCAGCTGACATATAGAGACAAACAACCATCCACACTCACATTCCCACCTACGGGCAATTTAGAGTGACCAATTAACCTACCCCCAGTTTACATGTTTTTGGACTGTGGGAGGAAGCCGGAGTACCCGGAGAGAACCCACGCAGGGACAGGGAGAACGTGCAAACTCCACACAGAAACGCCCTGACCCGGGAATTGAACCCAGGACCTTCTTGCTGTGAGGCGACAGCGCTAACCACTGCACCACTGTGCCGCCATCTTCACAGAGTATTAAACCCTTTTCAAGGCCATGTAAGTACACTGCAGTTAGTACACACCTTTTTCAGTGCCGGTCAGCTGGGCCAGGATACGGAAGGAGCGGGACTGGGAGGTGCTGGTTCGAGGGTGCCAGTCTTCGGTGTCCTCAATTAGGCGCTTCTTGCTGGCGTCGCTCAGCGGGGACACGTGATTCTCAGACTCAATGTTAAGTTTCCTGTACAGGCAGATCGATCAAGAATCAATGAAATAGTAAGCATGGAAAGCAGCGTTCAGGACAACAGATGGTAATATTCCAGGTGACGCACACACACAAAAAATAACATAAACAATAAAAAAAACAAAACAAAAAAAACACACAGAACGCTACTGCACTATAGAATGAGTGCTCCACATTCAATCGAGACATGCAACTTGTAGATATGTTTCTTAGTATGACCCAAAAGATGTTAGATTCCACATTTACCTCCTAGCGCTAGCTGAAGATGGAGTTCTGGAGGCAAGCAATGAGAAAGTGATAAGGAGCCAAATGCACAGTAAAAATTGATAAATCAAAGTACATTGTACTGCACTGTTTGTATAGGAAATTTAAGACCCTGTTCTAACCTATACTTACTTAAGGCTTCTCTGAGGTTCACTACTAGAGAAGAAAGCCACAGAATACAAGTCAGACAGATAATAAACTGCACACAAATTCCTTAAAAGGTCATCAAAATGTCTATTTATTAATTGGAAAAGTGAAGATTAATCAGATTTACTGCACTATAAAATGGTGAAATTAAACACACCGACTGCACAGTTAGAACAGTGAGTGTTTGAGAGATGAAAGCAGTGACCAGTTCTCGCCAGAAGGTGGGAGTAATGTGCTTTTTGACTATAAAACCACCTTTATCAAAATAATGTGACAGCACTCAAAAACACAATAATATTTACGTTAAGCGCTTACATGCACAGTTAAGTTCAAGTGCAGTTCCAAACAGTGAGTCAAAACCATGTCAAAAGTTTAATGACAAACTAGACTTTATATGAGCATTTTTTTAGCCTGTGTGTGTCAGGTGACTTGAGGTGAGGGATGATCGAAGACAGCACAAGTCAGACTATTCTTAGCCAAAGCAGAATATACTTGGCGCGATTTGCTTGGCCTTGAGTAAACATACTGACAACAGTAGCAGATGGGAGCTAGACAGATGCAGCTGGGTGACTTCGGCAGCACAATGTGCTGACAGGCCTGCTGGCGCTGGGTGTAAATACAGTATTAGCAACACAGAGGCCGATGTCACTGGGAAAAATGAATGACCAGTCTGAGGCAACCCCCACCGGGTATCCTGTGGTGTTTCAGAGATGGATTATTTACGGGGTTTAGCTGTAGCTTGTACAGACCTTGAAATGAGCATGTACTGTGAGTGGATGAGCACAAATGTGAGGTTTGTGAAGGTTAGCTCAAAGAGGTACCAGCATGCCTTTGGTAATCATAAACCATAGAGATATGAAGGCTGTAATCACATTCCACATTGTTAGAAAGCCACTGAAGCAGATGTTTTATTATTCATAGCACTAACTTGTCTGTCTCTTCTTCCTCCTGTGGGCGAAGAAAGGGTAAATGGAAAAGGATTGAAGCCAGAGAAGGAGCATGAATAGACGAGTTTGAGGAACAGTCCTGAACACATGTTTTAGTGAAAAGCCCTTCTGAGAGAATGTGCATAAAGAAAACCACAGAAACCACAAACACGGCAGGTCAGGACACAAACACACATGCCTCAAACGAGAAGTCCAAGGTTTCAGGCAGCAGAGAGAGGAGACGACAGTGTAATCTTGTGTGTAATAATGACACACTTCTTTTAATAAAACAGTCCTGAATGGACTATTCTCACTGGTGTAAAATATGTAAAAACACAAGTGGAGGTAAGTTTTTCAGGTGCATTTAGGTGTAAAGCCATTTACTCACTTAAAGGTAAGAAAAACAGATCTCTGTGACCTATTTTTTCAGGTGACAGAAGACATAGCTCTGTCAACCATAACCCTAGCAGTGAGCCAAAACCAGCTGATGAAGCCCAGTCAAGCCAAAGTTAGCTCTATCCTCGGTCCCAAGAAACAGAGAGCTGCCAGGATTCTGGCTAATTAGGAAAAAGTGTTACTCCAGCAGTGCCTGCTGGGCACAATGTTGTGTTTTGGCTGAGCTGCCAACGACACTGTCAATTATAGATAGGGAAACAGTAGCATCGGCTAATGTGTTGTCTAGACTCTTTTCCACCTGGGAAAGATTTAAAGGAGATTTGGAGCATGCAGGTTTTTCCTTGTATGCTGCTGCATGAAAACTTAAGTGATGAGTTATAAGCTTTGGAAATGAGACGCATATTTTGGGGTTGAAGAAAGGCATGAGGTCATACAAGAAGAGCAGCAGAAACAGTTCTATAATATATCAATCTGTACCCTCTGTGAACTGAGAGTCATTCTGAATCTGACTGTGTGAATACTTTACCAAATCATTGGACAACATTTTATACTGAAACCCACATGTAAAGAGGTGGTTTAATAGTACAGTACATACACTGTAGATGGTGTAAGAGAAAACATATGGCAAATGATGAACAGTACCTACCCATTGAAGGTCTCAGACAGCCCCTGGCTTTCCAAAAGACCTCGTCTTTGCCCCAGAGCCACCTCACAAGCATTGGCATTGGAGTAGAGGTTGATAGGTGTGTTATAGACAGAGGGCTGTGGGACATTAGGATGGGAGGAGGGGGCTGTCACTTTGGCTGAAGAGGAGGAATTAGATGAGGAGGAAGAGGCATATGGGGACGTGAATGTGGTGCGGCCAGGGTTGGGCCTGGGAAATGAGTTGGCTGGAGCCAATTCTGGGGTGGTGGAGCTCGACTTCAGCGGAAAGGGAGGCTGTGGCGGTTGAGAAGGGGCAGCTGGGGTGAAAGCAGATGACGCAGAAGGAATAGTGGCTACTTTGGGGGCTTCTGGGGAAGAAGCAGCGGTGAACACAGTGCTGCCCCCGCCAAAAGGACGGGCTGTCTTGTTGTACACAGGACTGGTCTGACTGGTTGGCTTGGTGTATGTGGTGCACGGTGCCGGGTGAGTGATTGGGACTGGCTTAATGATTTCTTGTGGTTCATCCTGGATAAATGTGGAGACACACAGCATGCGTATACAAACAAAAAAAACCCACAATCAACTCATGCACGTAAACCAGCATTCAAAAAACAACTGCACATCAGTCCATATCCAAAAACAGTGGTGTTTTCACTCTGCTGCACAAATGAAAGTCATGCCTGTCCTATACAACTATATTATCCCTCAGGTCAGTTACGCATGCCAAGCCATCTGTGTTCTGACATAATCTCAAAAGGGCACAAGAAGCATGCTCAATTTCAATCAATTTTAAATATTCATTTTAATAAATAAGTAGTTATGAGTAAAAAGAATTCCGTAAAATATGAATATGTTTCTTCATACCTTTTGAAATGCATCTTTAGGGGAATGGGGGTCTCTGTGAATGAGAATAAAACATAAAAATGATGCAAATATCAGTTATTTACATTAAAACTGGACATGCTGAATGGTCTGAGATCAAACCTAGGGCATATAATCAGCCACGAAAAGTAACAGTCTCCTCATTTCACTAGGCTCATTTTTATTAACGGCCAATGACTTTATTGTCAACATTTATTCAATTATTCTCTTACTGTACGTTACAGACACATGACTTTATCTCGAATGTCAGATCATCCTTAAAACACACCACTTTAAAAATTAAACTGGATTACTTTACACTCTTACTGCAATAACTTTAAGATCTAAAAAATAATGAATTTATATATTTAAATATGATTTGTAGATTATGTGCAAAATTAATATTAGAATTGAACACACTGTACCTTACAGTATGTGTCCATGAACACTAAATGTTTAAAATGGCCATCTCTTATATATTAGATTAAATTAGCTATCCCCAGAGTAAAAACTCCCAAAAAGCTTTCAACCCTCTATTGTTTCATTCTTAATACTTGCAAGCAGATAAGCTTAACAATATATACAAGGTTAAAAAACACATATTATTATTATTACATAGTATTTTCTATTAATGAATACAATTGCAATGTCCTGAGATTATTTCCTTAGGGAAGCATAAAAACTCATGTACAGCCAGATGCCTTTATTCACGATGTGTCCTATATTTGGTTCAGACATGTAGGCACTGTGTCCCTAATTCCCCATTAAAAAAAAAAAAAAACGATTCAGTAAGTCACCAAGGATGGTTCCGGTCTAGAAGCTACGGTATGTCCGCTTCTTTCTCTGCCATATAAGGAAAGTCATCAACAAACTCTCACGCATTTCCTTTCTGGCTGTGCAGAGGCGCAACAAGTGAGCCGGGCACCAGGTTATTAAAGAACCCCACCCACCAACCAGATGTTGATGTCATCTTTGCCCATACATGCATTTACACTTTCCACTTTCCGCAGTTAATATAGGGTATGCTTATTTTCCAGCGTAAATGTATTATTGGACCTGTGTATGGAGGGAACAGTGGGCTGGTGCCAAAGAAAACAGTTAAAGGTCTAAAGATCAAACAGCCTATTCCATTACAAATGGGACAATGAGGCAGTTAGTATCTGCCATCAGTGGCCCCGAGCGCGGCGGCTGGGCGGATTCCCTGTCTATCTGTCATTTGCCAGAGCAAACTGAACAAACACTTGCTAGGGTGGTCCTGTGAACATCTGTTCAGCACAGCCCTGCTGTGCTGTCCGTCTCGCCTCCTAGCCCGGACCTGCTTTTGTTCTGCTGTGAAAACAGGAGGTGAGCACTGGTCACACGTGAATTCACAAGTTTATATTTACTTTCTGGTGGCCAAGTGTACATCTATATGGCTAATGTCAGTGTAACTGGATAGCATCAGGACACCAAAATGTTTGTCACTGCGATGAAAGGTGTCTACTTGGTGCTGTGTCACATCTCTGCCATGGCATTTCTGATCCTGGAAAAGTTTTAGTTTATGTTTCAGTCCGTTTTCCTTGAACGTCAAAGTACCAGAGATTGTGGTAGGCCCTGCTCTGTGCTTTCAGAAAAAATTGTGCTCTCGCTGAAGACACAGTCATGGCTTTGCTCAGCCAGGAACACAATTAAGCTGGTTCCTCATAATCTAATCAGGATGCCTTGTTTAATTTAATTACATGAGCTGATTTATTTTTTTTAAGAGTTATTTATGTACCGAATGTATAAACTTTAAATTATAACTGAATGCATCATAATAATAAAGTTTATCTTTACTGAAAAAAGGCTTTCTCTGTGCATGTACTCCACACATGAAAGCAGGATGGAACTAATATATGAAATATGGGCAGAATTCACAAAGGCAACTCATGTCACACAGTGGTTACATTATTCCAAGATCTAGTTGAATAAAAGTTGCCCTTTTACAAATGTCACGTGCAATAAATATTAAGGGAGACATTGAAATCACCATTTATTTATTTTTTTTTCCAGATTCAAAAGCGAAGCATGAAGAGTAGGAAAAACAAGGGGGGTAAAAAAAAAGGCTTAGGAAAGCAAAACATAAATGCTAACCGTGGGACGTGGAATAGGCTGGGTTGGAAAATAGCTTTCTTTCTGCAATTCTGTTTATCTGCACTGCCAACCCATCCGGTTCAGTGGCAAAACTCTCACAGCTTGAGTCTGGCACATGGCCTCACCAATCTCTCCAAGATTCTCTCCGCATCTCGCAGCTCCATCATATTTAACAAAGGCTGAGCATCTCGCAGGAGGGACTTTTGTGTTTTTTGACTATAGCTCACAAGGAAGAGTCAAAGCTGAAGGTTTTGGGATGGGTGGATATATAAAACCAAAACAGCTAAAAAAAAACCCTGTGAGCTCCAGGCATGCATCTTATTAACGTGTAACTGGGGGGCATACTGCGAGTGGCAGCTGCCAACTGGGCACATCACTAACGTGATTATTGTCCTTATCTCACATGTCTGCACACGTGTCAAGTAGGAACTCTCGTCCAGAACAGAAGTCACATGCACTCTAGTGATTGAGGGCATTCACGCCATTTGTTTCAGTGAGCCTTGTCCGTGCAGCTTCACCGTGTGCGTGATGACTCGCTGAACATGTGGGCTTATCTTGGCAGGCCAATAGTGGAATAAAAGTTAGCCACAAGACTAAACAAAAGATATTTGGATTTGCATTTAATTGCCTTTAGTAGTTCAACCAGCATCAAGACCAGATTGATGAATAAAGCACGTAGGGGGAGTTCTCCTTGAGGTCTCTGGACACGGTGACCACAAAAGAATAAACTACAACTGTAATTTATGTATCTTGTTTAATGCAGGTCCAAGCGATGCAATAACAAGCCCATCTTTTCTTATGTCTTCTGACCACCAGACCACATCTGGCTACGATGGAAAGGAGTCATTGGGGGCTCTTGGCTGCACTGGATTGCACTCTACTTCACACTGTTTTATTACCATTCCATAAGACTTGTTGGCTGCATATTCACCATGTATGTACAGTATGAGAATATCCATATATTTAATCCAGAGTTGGCTATGTTATGTGGGATTCCAAAAACTAAACAAACACATCTGCCACCTATTATATCACCGGACCATCGCTACTCAATTTGGCAAACTTTAGCTCTCCATCTTCCCAGATTTCTTTCTTGTAGAGGTCAATTTTCAATACAAATTAGGGCCACCAAATTATGGAATGTTTATCATCAGTTATTGATAAACATAAAAATGTGATTGACTAAATCAATTTACAAAAAACTATTTAACAGTATAATGTTACAAAAGACTTCAATAAAAGCAGTTAATTGTAAGTATAATCATTTTTCATTGTTATCCATGTCTAACCTTATTATTGCTCTGGAGTAAATACAGGTGTAAAAATCAATACTACATACACACAATGACATACAGATATTTATAAATCTCATATACTCACATTTTCTGCTTAAGTGTCATTGTTAAGGTCGAACATGGTTTTTGGATTCATATTATTTTCATTGTATTAGTATGTGTTATTGTGTGATGTTCAGCATTTTTTTTTTTGGTGGAGGCTTCAAATATGTTTTTTTCCCCTCTTCCAGCAATGTATATTATGTGTCCTTGTAATTTGCGTTTTTTTAAATAGTGCAAAATAAAACTCAAACCGGCACTAACAGCAATGTCTGTAGTGTAAGTTAGAGTAAAATACATTAAAAAGTAAGGTGTTTTCACTTTTCATCCGGAGAAAGATAAAACATTCCAAACGTTTTACAGTGTCTTATTCCCCAAATAGAACATGTATTCTAGGCATGCAAATCCACACACAAAATGGAGCTCATACGCATTCTTGGATCGCAGAGCTAGCAGAGCTGATCTGTATTATCTTTTGAGGTTTTGGAACCAGGTGCAGGCGGCCGCGGCCTCTGGGGAGTGGAGTTTCGTTGCTCTGTGCTGCATAGTTCAATGACAATAAATAAACATCAATTATCATACTTTCCTAAAGACACTTCCCACCGCTAACTGACTTTTAGCTACTCAGCGACAAGTTTTCCATGATAGCAGCACAAAAAATACCCATAAAATTCACTGACTACTGCTGGGTATGTCCACAGCAAGCACTAATATAACAGGGTGGAAGACCAGAGTATTACTGCATTTGCTATAGCTAGTGAGTGTTATCAGACAAGATCACATGGATTGTCACAAAAAACTTGGAATGGCTCTTTGTTCATTCACACTTGACTGTTATTTACTGGATAGTGAAGCTACAAGATGAGGAGAACTGTAAAACCCAAGTCCATCTCATCCTTGATGAAAACATGTTTCCCCTCAACAATGGCTAAAAGAAAACTGCAGTTTTACTCTATTTTATCTTATTTTTTGGGATATTACAATGATATATGTAGTTGTACGAAACTATGACATGAGACAACATGTTGCAGTCATTTGATAAACACTTGTATTGTAATGTATATAAACTACACTAACAAACTGTCAAGCTCCAAGCTTCACACCTGCAGCGCCTTTTTAAGGAATGTGAAAAATGCCAAAGTGACATAATGGTACCACTGAACTGTAGTCACATTCGTCTTCTCTTGGCACTCTTGGAATGCCTTCTGTATTCTTATCAGTGTTCATCAAACCCATTAATCAAATCTGAGAACAAGGACACAGAAATGGGTTGAATGTCTGGGAAAAATTCCTCCAGTTAAATGTAAGCTACATTTAGTTGAAAAAAGAAATAATGTTATACTGTAATAACAGAATCATATCTACTATAAAAAGTGTCTCTAAAACTCTGTCAGGCAATGTTACTAACAAACCCTCTTCAGAAAACGCAGCACGAATGGTAGCGATCAAAAATCATGTCTCATTTTTAACGAGGAAACCTTTGTTGTTTAGTGGGCAATTTTAGTTGTAGTTAACATGTACTAAGAGAAAAATGTTTGATGTTTCACGGTGCATCTATTACCCACAGTAGATTACATGCAGCTGTGGGACAGGGCTATTTTAGGACTATTTTCCCACGATTAAAGCCCAGGGGCTCCTCTAAGCTTTGATGTGTTGATGGAATGACAGAACTTGTAAACCAGGCTTTTAGTTTTTCTGTCAACATCTTTTACAGCTTGGGGAATGTGCGAGCTGTGCCTCAATTTATTTATTTATTTATTTCTGCATAGTCTCAGTGAAGCTCATCTTTACACTTGGCAGCAGAAAGTGAACTATTTCTGGCCAATTCTAATGGCTAAACAGATTTTTTTTTTCAATAATTAAGTTAATTTCATGTTTTTTTCCCCAAGGTACAATGAAATCAACAACATTCTAAAATGACATGTGAAAACAACTCATGGTGTCTCTGTGAGTGAAGCTTTGGACTAAGTTTTCTGGACTGATGAAGCAGAGTTGAATCCATGTTTTCTTTTCTTTGAAGCATCTATTCAGGAACTTCAGGGCTTGTATTTAAAGTGCTCCCAATGCTACGCTAGACATTCAATGCAATCGTGGGCCTCAGAATTTGTCTAATGCGAGAAGCAGAGGATAAGTTGATGAACTCAGCAAGTTCAAACCATAACTAAAACTAATCCTATGACTTTTACAGAGTCTGTGCCACATACCACACAGACATGTGTAAACAATTAATCTTCAACACATGAAGATTCTTTGTTTCATCTGTGCCAGCTTTGCAGCACTGATATGCGGTAAAGTGACTATCTGATGAGGAATTCTGATGAGGCTTACAATCTTACAGTGTAAGAGCAAAATAACCCTCATTTCTATTGATTTGCACTGTGTTCAGTATGGTAAAAAAAAAAAAAAAAAAAGATTTTGCCCTTTAAATAGTGCCTCTTAAGAACACAGGCAGGAAAGGACAGCATTAAAAAAAAAACGATGCCATGCTAGCCACTGTACAGATGTCAAGACACATAAAGTGACGCTACCATGCAAGAAACAGCAGGCTTAATTTTGCCTTTTCAACATTCCCAACGTCCCTACTGGATCATAACATCTGCTGACAGAAACTCTGAAACTGTTGTAACTGAGCACTAGATGTTCATCTGTTTCAAATTACAAAAAAAAAAAAAAAAGAAGAAAAAAATTGAATACAGCAAAGCTGACTAGATATGACAATCAACCTTCATATTACTGATTAAGGTTCAACTTGTTTGTTTATGCAGTATCTCATGAAGACCATCTGAAAATTCACATTATAACACGCACTACAAATTCTTCAAACAGGCCTAAAAGGCAAACAGAGTATGCATTCTATCACTGGACTTGGCCATCCACAGACTATGATTACAAGTGCGTGCTGTGTTCATATGCATGTTACCTCTGCATATTGAGGCTGAGATGGCCTGTGCAGGCCTTGATAAGATTCTGGGCCTCAAGGTGGTTCATGCTTTCTGTGGAGGTGCCATTAATGGACAGAATGATGTCTCCAATGCTCATCTTGGCTCTGGCTGCCTTGCCACCGTCAGTGAGCTGCAATGACATACAAAAGGGTCAGAAAGAAGCAGAGAGAAGGACCGAGCACCAAGCAACAAGGGGTTCATAAAGAAGTTTATCACAAAGGTGCTTCTTGTGCTTTATGTTAGATGATGCCAAGCTAATAGGATACTATCTTTAGTTTGTATCTGTAGTTTAATAAAAATGAAAGAGAGAGAAGAAATGAAGTTCATGTAGTTTCCTGTCATGCATAACTTTAACCAAACAACCTGGCTTTTAAGTAAAAAAAACATGCACAATAATGACCTCAGTTTGAATTTTAATTTTAATCATGAGTATTATGTTTTGTATTTCAGTGACAAATATACAGTATATGCATTACAAAAAGATTGATACTACACAAGAAATACGTTTTTTACACATTGTTTCGGTTTCCTCAGAACATTCAAAAGTTGAGTTTGATTTGTGTTGTGGTTTTATTGCCATGCTGACAGATGCTAGTGTACAGGGCATGTGCTAACTTGGACAACCTATCGGTTTTATGTGTCTGACGTTTTTCTTCATGTTCTAAACCTTTGGAGTGAATCTGGACACTTTGTACATTACATCCGTAATATGTGGAATGAGTAGAGAGCTTCTGTTTATTCTCTCAGCATTTGTACATAACGTTAGAAAAAGCTCATCATAAAGGAACACATTTTTAACACATTTCAATAGATTTCAATCATGGCAGAAAAGGTTTAAAACCTCTGTCTCCTCACCGGTGAGAAATGTAAGGTACACTTGAGGTTTATGAGACCTTCCGTGCTTTTCCAACATGCCAAGATTCGTATTCACACACAGGAAGGAGCGTAATAAAACCATGACGATGGGATGACTCTGTACCTTGGTGGAGATCAGTCGATGATTACACAATGCTGTGCAAACCTCATCAATCACTCAGCACACTCTTAGCACACCTGCACTGTCTGCAGTCATAGGGACTTGCTGTTTCATGCTGGCTTTGTAATGATCTGTTTGTCATCATAGCAGTGTGAAAGATTGCCTCAAACATTTAAGCAAAACCACATGAAGCGCACAAAATGTACATTAGGTGGCAGCTCAGGTGAGGTCCAGGAATGTGTTGAGAGACTCAAAATTATACTAAGGGGAAATTTGATGGGAGTAAAGTGAGAAGCAACCTTGCTGCGAAAATGAAAATGAAAATGCTCCAGCACAGAAATTTAAAATCAATAATTTTATATTTAGACACGCTTCACTCACAATTGAGAGTATTTTTTTTTTTTTTAAGCCAGCCCTAAGTTACACAACAAGACACTCTCTTCCCACTGTGAAAAAATGCATTCAGGTTAAATAACTCTAACTTTCCAGTAATTCTAGAAAGGAACTACTGAGACATAAAGAATGTGCCACTGTGTGAACCCTCATAATAAAACAGGGCAAAGGAGGGGAGGGACAAAGAATGAGGAAGTGACAGAGACCGGCTGTAGAGCCGTGCTTTCCTCGTGCCATTATCAAGCAGATCAGTAGCGGGAAGTGTAGAGCTGAGGCTGATGTATGCATACCAACGTCATGGAAACCTATAGTGCAGCCACATGCCAAGTGTTGCTAACAAAGGGGCATGGTACTTGCCAAACCCATGAATGCAGCTTCAACTGACTCACTCGCTCCCTCAGTCCAGATCAGACTCACAGACACACCTGCCGGGGTTTACTAAGCCTGCTGTGACTCATTCACTTTCAGTAAAACAACTCAGCAGTGGAGGCATATAAAGAGTGCATAAGCACCCTTCAGACATCATTGGCATCTGCTGCCTCTGTCACTACACAGCGCCAGAACGACAGGAAAAAAGAAAAAAAAAAAAAATCTGTCGAAGGGTTGTTGAATGAACACGAGCCTGCAGCAACTCTTCTTCTCTCCGTTTCCCTGTGTCTCCCTCTCTGCATGCCTTTGTGTTTGTTTAAGAGGAAGAGAGGGAATGTGAAAGAAGTTCACTCCTTGTATGGATATGAGAGAAGACAATGGTAAAAGTTCAATATGTAATAATTCCTCATACTATTTTAAGAAATGAAAAGAAGCGAGGGCCCTTGTAACATTGTCAGAAAAATCTCCTTTTTCATTAAGTACTAGGCTAACAATATTTAAATGCTGTTTTGTTTTTTATTTTTAATTAATTGAATTAGGACAGCGCCCATTAATCAATATTTCATCAGTAAGCATCAATGTAAATATGCTGGAATTGTCACAATTTCTAAATTACACTCACAGTCCTAAGGTAGGTATCATAAAGACAATTATACAAAACATCACATGAGACAAATAATGATAAATAACATGACAGATATGGAAGGTGAAAATTAAAAAAAGGAACTCACAGAAAGCTCAGAGAGTATTATTAAAAAAGACAAAATACAATCAAATAACAACTACAGACAGGTGGAAGCAGGCATCTGAAGAGAGAGCCGATTACATATGTGGGACAACATATGATTGGTTTGGGTACTTGTCACAGTTCTTAATGTGAACCAAAAAAGTATTCCATGCATTTGTGCCTCTAATGGACATGACCAAATTTAGACTTATGTGTGGATACATTACATTCTCCCCTTGTTAGTGCTCTAATTTTTATTCCGTTATCCACACTGGTGGGGCAAGGCCATTTTAAACCTTTAAAACAAAAGAAAAATGTCCAGAGGGGTCTGATAACTGTCAATGTCCAAAATGTCTTACTTATTTACGATAATGCAATAATAATACAATTTAATAATGTTTCATTCGGCAGTGAATGTAGAGCTCTTCGTGGCTACAGATACAAACTTCTTTCAGTAACAAACTGTCTTTCTCACAAGGACACAAAACAACTACACGTTACAGTAAGAATCCCTGGCACCCAATATCTATAAATATAAATCAGAAGAGGTCTGAAGCACCCTTGACAGAGAACAGATAAGTAAAGAACTGGAAGTGCACTGCCCCGGCTCCCTCAAGAGAGTAGGATGTTCTTGCAACAAGTTTTTACTTAATACTATTGACCACATCTTACCATGTCACTGCATTTAATTAAAACTTGGAAAAACACAGGTTACTATTTTAAATCTGGGGGGGTAACCAAAAAAGTTCAGAAAAGGCAGTTTAAACACAGTATAATATATAAAGGAAGTTCCATTTAAAGAGTAAAAGGGCTACTAAACCTAGGCCTTAATGTTTGGTTGAAATGCAAAGGATGTTTTCAGATAAATGAAATGTCTTTCCAACTGCGTTTACATGAATGGGACTCTGGCCACATAATGGTGGGGCTGCTGTGGTCCTCTCTGCACTACTGATTTTCCTGTTGTGCAGTCACTGGTAATGACTGGTGGTTCTATGGAAATACCTCTGCTCTTTAAATGTAGCTTACAGAATACATTAAGTTTCACAATACATACCAGATACTGGAAACCCGAGGGCTTGCAGCCAAATCCTATAGTGAAGTGACAGTTGATTGACTGCAGCAGACAGACAAGCAAAAACGTTTAATTTATTGTGGAAGAACTCTCATTTCCTCCTCCTTGTAAAGAGATGAGAAGAAATTCAAAGTATATTGTAACAGTCTTACTATACGTATATTGTACCAGCTTAACTATAAGAACAAAGTGAGTGAAGCAGAAGCATGAATAAAATGTGTGTGTGTCAATCCCAATTGCTACGCCAAAATCAAACATGGCCATAAAAGCAAAAATGTGGTTCATTCTAGAGATTGCTGATCAAATTTTCCTTAATAAGGCAGTAAATTGATTAACAAAGCCTTTTGTAAGATCTGCTATTTGTGAAAACAACACAGTAATTTCATTAATGGACGAAGCGGCTTTGTTGAATAGTTGATACAGCTGGATGCTCAGTGGGGTTCGCTGCTGCCCAAGGTTGTTATAGTTAACCAAAACGAAACTCAAAGTTAAAAAGAAAAGTGACAAAATATTTTAACTAACTAAAATGAAAATAAAAACTTGACTGACTGATTATACTGTATATATTTTGTGTACTTCAATTTAGGACTGGGTGGTATGGCCTTAAAAAATATTGATACGACATAATATTGTAGGAATGCCTATTGGTGATTAAGATTCCAATATTACATATTAACAGAATAAGATTTTTGATAAATAATAATCAGTAATGTGGATTTAATGACTGAAGTGAGTGAAGTCAAATATTAGGAGAACTAGATAAGTTGCATCATTTTAATGCAGCTTTTAATGCAGCCTTTAAAACCAGGCAAAAAACACTTTGGTCAAATCACGATATAACAATATGCAAAATCTTTTTCTATTCTTTTTATTCTCATACTATGATAACAATGTACAGTATATCATACATATTGGTCAGGCCTAAACATACTATAAGAATAACATACAACACAATAAGCATGAGGAAGCACTGTGCATATGTTTATGGAAATTGGGAGTTTTATTTTTACCTATATAGAAACTTAAATGCATGAAACTACACATTTTGAACAATAAAAACTAAACTGAAACAAGGAAATGCTAAAATGAAAGGAAAACAAAATTTTAAAGTTACAGTTACAGTTTTACAGCAAATATTTCAAATTCCAAAAGAAACCCTTTGAAGGAGAAGAAGAAAGTGCTTCTATTTACATTAATTTAAACCAGACACATTCAAGGTGAGCCAATGCATCTATGACAGTATTGTGCACACAGCCAGTGAAACACTGGAGTAAGGAAGAAGGCATTTCACAGTGAAGAAGTTATGTTGCAGGAAGTGACTTGTGGTAAGGACTGAAGGCCAGTGAGATGCAAGTCATGTCTCTGCAGGGTACACTGACATCAGTGACCTTATATGGAGAAGACTTGAGCCAAATATTGTTCCATCACAAACGTATAAGGACAAAGCATTTTGATTTATTCCCATCTTTTTATTCTACAGTGTCAGTTTTTTTAGGCTATTCCTTGTGGATTGAGTGGATTTGTCTGCCTGAGAACCTGAGTAATGTTTCTTAATTGTCAATGTCAATGTTCCCCTTCAGAGAAGTCAAACACAGAAACCTGCTAGGTGAACACAGGCAGAGACCATCAATTTCTTTTTCACTCTTACAAAAGGACAACACCTTGCACAAACTGTTCAAATGCCAAAGAGAAGAAGTACAGCCATACATCCTGCAGAAATTGTTTTTTTCCTCTGAGCCAAACAAGGCAATTAAGGGAACTTGAACACGGTTGTCATGGTTTGACCCCAGTCTTTTACTAAATCAATCAGGCTGCTGGAAAACACGAGATGCCAAGCAGACCTACATAGGAGCTCTTAGTCGAGTCACCATGACGACGCAAAACAAAAACACACAAAGCAGTACCAACTCAGCACAGAATGCTGAATTCTATCTAGCCAGGTCAGAAACAATCCCAGGCTGACTAGCATCGCTGAGGCAGATGATATGAAAAGGCTGTTATCCATGGAGAGGCTTGAGCCAAGAGCAAGTGCTGGTTCCTACTTTGATCTGTGATTCAAACAAACCTCCTGCAGGGTTTAAATTTAAAAAATGATTTTTATGTGTTACCTATTGTTTGGACGGCAGAATGTTCAACCTATATTAAAGACTTGACTGACACAAAAAGACAAAAAAAACAACTCTCTGACCCTCAGTCCTGGGCATTGTGCAAATTACTTTACAATACTGTGACTGTGATCCGTAATGATGATGTCTGTAAGCCAGCTGACCTTAAAGCACAGCAATAATCGTAGGTTGTAGTCCAAACTGCAATCACAAAGACTGATCATGAGAAGCATGCAGAATTCAGTGGATTATTACTTTAAATATCTCTAATCAAAGCAAAATGAAAACAGTGATTCAAAACCCAATCAGATGACAGCCTGGTAAGTCTTTAAGCCATGAAAAATTAGGAAGATTAAAAGCAGATGCTCTTCAAAAGCTCAAGACAACCACCAAGAAGCTCATTCCGGGATGAAAAAAACAGTACAGATAACTCTTTGCTGCTTAACACACATCTTCAGGTCGCTGCACAGAACAAATATTTAAGACGTAAAATAATGATGCACTTAACTGGTTTCTATCAAAATCAAGTTTCCATGTAAAAAAAAAAAAAAAAAAAAAAAAAAGGCCCAAGGGATTTTAAATCAAGAGACAAATAAAGAAATACACACAAACTATTTGGCAGCCACGCAGTACAGACCAAAGTTATCTGTCTCAATGATTTTCTGAAAAGTCAGCAGTTTTTCAATCCTCGATTTCATTTTTTCTGGACCCGAGCTGAACCAAACGTTATGGCTCAATGTCAGACAGAGCAAGACAGATTATTCCTGATGCAATGAGCTGCGCAAGACAAACTTCTCTCTACGGACAGTAAATCAACAGCAAACTTACAAAAGACAGATTTCCTGCTATGGCAATGTTACTACCATTTAAGCTTTTTACTTGCACAAGCACTAATAAACATTAACCTTACTTACTGACCAGTTAAAATTTTAGGTGTGAATTTAAAAAAAAAAAAAAAAAAAGGGTAGTAACTGAATGTCTCTGGATCTCATTCGATCTGCACTTTTTAAACTAAAATGTTTAGAAAGGAAAATCTTGCACTTACTGTATTTAAAGTGCCGATGTTGAGAAAATATAAAGAATGAGTGGTGAGTTCAAAATATATTTGCAGTTGAATCAAGGGACAGAGCAAAGGATCTTTCCAACAAAATTACATTTATAATACTTGCAAAATGAACAACAGCCGTCTGATTGGTCTTTCATTGGAGAGCGACAAAGCACAGCTCATGACAGTTTTAGGTCCACTTAGCTCTAATAATCATCACAAAGAATTAATTTATTTGACAAACTGAATCATGCAATAAATTATACTATTATGAAGTACAGTGACACATACTAGTTAATAATACTCCCCAGCTTAATGTAGGGGCTATCCAGTACTGTTGCACCATTTAAACGAAGGCACAAAGAATACCATTTACCCACTCTGGTTGACGTGGGTTGCCCAGATAAACTACATCATCACATTCCTGTTCTTTGAGAGGGAGCATAGCTTCACCATATTAACACATAATGGTGGTGTTTGAGGAAGAGATAGTTTAGATGTTCAGAGCCGACGGTGAGCACAGAGCTAAAATTAGTTTGCTAAATATTTAGTCAAACAGTAATGAAAAGGACATGAAAAGTAAGTGAGGAGGAATAAGGGATCAGTGGGCAATGAGAGAACAATTTTACTGTGCAACCCGCCAACAGTAACCAGACATTTGAATGTTTATGTTTTATTTTTTGGCTCTGCAAAAGCAGTGCAAAATTAATTTGAAAGTGCTTCTTTTCCATGTGGAAGACTTTTAAGAAAACGTCTACAAAGGATCTGGAAGAACCACAGATGATGTGGATGATAGGAGCAGGAACACAGAGGCATGCATAATGCACATAATTGGGCCAGTCCTCCATAAGTAACCATTACAGCACTGGGTGGTCTGCCTTTTAACAAACCAGCTGTTTTGTTAAAGATTTAGTCTTAAACGCAAAATTTACATGCTAAATAAAAAACATTCGCTATTTACCTACTTTTTTTCCAGTCCATTCCTCTCCGATACATAAGTGCATGCAGGGCACAGCACTGTGCTATTCAATTTAGCAATTTTACATTATTAACATTATTAATTGGAGATTATGAATCCCTGAATTATGGTGTCTTTTAGTTTGGCACCGACAATGTGAAACCCAGTGTAACACGTCAATACACATGCCTTACAGTCCACCTTGTTCTTTGATTTAGTGTTATCACTAGGCTGAAGTTAACTGTCCCTAAAAGGCACGGAGAATGCACTCTTATCTGGTAACCAACCAGCCTTTCACTTTATATTGTGTTGTGCTGTATGAAATCTTTGGATCAGTTACATATGGTAAACACACGCAAAGTCATTAAATCATTATTCCATGATAATCACATCCATCCAAGCTAAACGTGCTTTAATGTGATAGCAAAAGATGCATTTTCGGCACTGCAAAGTCAGTCCACTTAGCATTGTGGCTCTCTAATGAACCTTAAAATACGTCTGTGGTGTGAGCAATTTTCACTCATCTAATGAAAGAGTCAGGTTTAAACTATTTCAGATGTTTTCAAACTTCCAACTCACTAACTCTGTCTATTGGAAATACAGTTATTCCTTCAAGATTAGAGAGACACAAATAATTGTAGATTATTTAGAATGGAGTAGCAGCCTTACTACCAGACATCCAACTTCTACCAGCTTTATTGCAACATGAAGAGCATGTCTAACATGCTTTAATTTAGCTTATGTGACATCAGGGTTTTGGTAGATAAACAGAAAAAAGGGGCACTTTTCATGGTGCTGGACATTAACAAGGAATCTGAGCCATTCATGATGCCATTCATTGGTCATGATCTTGGGAATATCCAGCAGGAGCTACACAATAATGTGATGGAATGAAAGGCTGTGAGAGTCATCTGCTTGGCTCAGCAGTACTGTGGCATGGTCCAGACCACTGATGACTCAAAGCAGGATTTTTGTGGACTCAGGGGGTACTTAACACTTCAATGGTCCAAAAAGTACAAAGGAAAAACACCCACATTACGAGCACTTGATTTGATATGTTAACAATTCAAGGCCCTTGTCGGTCTTTTTGGACACCTTTCCCAACCCAGCTGCCTTGTTTTATTTTAAACTCGCTCTTCACAGTCAGGATTCAGGTGCACATCTCTTTTTTATTTGTTCTGAGAGCTTTTAAAATCAGTCTTACATCTCATGAAATGAAAATGTTCTGGGTAAATGTTGTTTGAATAGTCAATGCCAAATTTGAAAGGGTAATTTAGACAAATACAAATTAGACACTGTTTGTTTTTCCTCATCCTTATAAAATATTTTTTATTTTTTTTTCTAACCAGGTGAGAAGTGTGATGGTGCTTGTACTGTTTTTTTAGATATGATTTTAAAATGTCAACTAACTGCTATGTGCCATGGTGACAGCATAAAGCCATGCATTCAATTATTATCATAGTTGCCAAGGCCATAAAAATAGTCTAGCCAGCTATGTTGGCAATTAATGCTCATAATACAACACGAAAATCCTACCCCTATTAAACTTTCAAAATTCTGCGAGTGAAACAACAACAGATAAACACTGACCTTGTCAATGACCCTGGTTATGAGAGTAAGATTAAAAATTACATAACAGGAAACAGCAGGAAGTAAACAACACTGCTCATTCCGCAGTAGCCACAGTTGTTTTCAAAGCAAAGACTACACTGATAAAGGACAAGCTTCCTACTTGTAATTCTGTTTGACAAAAAGATATGTTCTTATAATTGAGACACTTCTAATTCCCTGGAGTTGAAAACGACTGCTACTTGGCAGACGAACAGAAAGCTGCAAAGCGGGCGCTAATATTTGTGCCAATAATCAAGATTTCTTTGGACTGCAGTTTTTGCCCATATAACACTAACATAAACAATGCGAGCGACTATGTATGGTCAAGGATGGACTGTTCTCATAAACAGACGAGTTTTTATTAAACCCTCCAGCAGACTCTCTCCCTCTTATTCATCAGTCAGAGCCAGTTCTTATTGTGTTTATTGTAGCCCAGAGTCAAAATATTATTACAGAACCATTGTGGCTTTCTAGAGTTTTAGACATGGGCTGTTAAAGGACAGATTCCCATGCACTTTTATTATACACAGTCTCCTGTGCCTCGAATCAGGACTACCACCAAGGAGAAAGGCCAGGACCTTTAGCACCTCATCTGAATGACCGAATGATAGCAGCTGTTAACAGCTATCAGCTTAATCCTCCAAATATATCCTTTAAAGCTCATCAGAGATATCCAAGTGAGTTTTCTTTTTTTAACTTTTGGATGTTATGGTTATGTTTATGTAACTCTATTATGACAATATTTGGACCCTAGAGTGACAAATTCCATGAACTGTTAGTTCAGGGACGATAGAGCAATGCCTGTCACTCTGTAGACGAAATGGCACAAACACTTCCATCCCTGACTACAGTAATAGCATAATGATCATTCCTAAGAGGTAACTGTCATGGAGTGAGGGGTACATAAGGTGTGAGTGTTCCACTCACCCGTGAGATGGTGAGGGGCAGACCAAAGTCCTTCCCCCCTTGCAGTCTGAAGCCCCAGGGGGCAGGGCCAGCCAGAGAGACACTGTAGCTGCTGCTCATGATTCTCCTAGAGGCAAAAGGACAGACATTGTACATGATTGTCCATATACTCATTATCATACAACGGGCAAATATCACATACATGAGACAGAAGAAAGGAGAATAACAGGAAAAACTGGGCGTAAACAAAAAAAAAAAAAAAAAAAAAAAAAAAAAAAAAAAAACAAAACACATGACGCCCAGTAACATAGAAGTGGTATGCAAGCAAGCAACTGGCATTTAAATAAGATTACCATTTTAAAGGTAAAGCGATGTAACTGCAAATTATGTTAAACGCGAACAGAACCATTTCCTCTGGTGAGTCTATGTTAAAGGTATGCATTTTTTGTTTTCCTTCACATTTTGCAAAGGAATAGTCATCATCATTTGCTCAACATCTCCGAATCACATCCAGTTCAATTACATTTTGGAAACAAGTATCGTGCTTTTTACTCCAGTACATTTATTTACACAAATTTGGTTTTCAATTACTTTACAGATTACAAGCTCATCGCCAGCACAAAAGTAGTGCAGGTTTAATAAATTAGTTTATTTCTATTGGCAGGAAGAGAAAAAAACACAGATTCTGATAATCAGAAAAAATGACTGGATTTGATAATTGGTGAAGATTATTCAAGCTATATTATACAGTGCAGTGGTTCCCAACCTGGGGTCTGGGAACCCTTGGGGGGGTACCAAAGATCACAGGCTTTGTGTGAGCTTTGGGTACAGGATCTACTGTCAATACAGCCAATTAACAGTCGTCTTCTGAAGATCTTAGGTTTCTGTTGATAGTTTTAAAGCAGGTCCCAGGTCCTGGGCATTTACAGTGGGAGCTATGGTGAGTCTGTAATACACTGTATCAAGTGCCAGAGTGGACTGGCAAACAAAAAAATATGAGATGACCTATGATGAGGAATGCATTTCATGATTATCATGCAACGGGAAGTCAAACACAAAGAGAGAGTTTTACAATACTTTGATCCACACTCTTAATTCACTTTTTTTTTTCTAATGAAAAAGCTCCCCTATTTTCATTACTCAATTTTTGTTGGGCAAACCTTTTTGAAACAAGCAAGCATTATATGGTATTCAGGCATATCCTCTAGTGAAACGGAAATGGGGCATGCACTAAGCCACAGGAAGCGCCAACAATCCTTTGTTTACCTTCAAAGAATCTCAGATCAGCAACTCTGGAGCGGCACTTTGGACCTATCATTTCAGTGGCCTTTCGCTGAGCACGCAGCTTGTGAAAGATACAATCTGACAAAAGTAACCCCCACTGGGACTAAATATACTGTTGTTTAAAAAAAAATAATTGGCAATCATCTTCGTGGTGAGACTTGGTCTAGTGAACAGCCATGTGTTTATACATTCCTGGGGTTTAGAAATAGTGATTAGGAGAATGTAAACATCTTCCAGGCATTCACTGTTAATCCCTTGTATATGACAGTGTGAGCACAAATCTTTCCCCAGGCGACTGTGATGCCTCTGGGCCTGCAGAGGGATGAGATGAGCTAAAGGCGAGACACACCCTGTGTGGTTGGACATCTGACAATTCAACATTTCGTCAGTAGGCAGGTTTAAAAATTTCCAAAAGGTATATCTGCCAAATGGATAAAGGTACTATACCCTGACCATAAATGTGTGCATTCAAATTAAACTGACGGTTCCAAGGAGAGACACAGAAAAACTATACAGTGCAGAAAAATATTTCATGAACTATTAAGTTTCACAGATTTCAGCCCTGTCTGTCATGCATTCCTTTTCTCCTGGAAAACTGAAACTAGAATTAAGACTACGGTTAAATGCAGTCACAATTTAAAATTTAGTGCATTATTAAACTTATTAGGTTGGTGACTGGTGAAACCAGAACCACATATTTGAAGCGTACATTGGCGGTCTGGTATAAGTATTCAGGCTGAAGCGGTTCTCTCTGTGTGCCTGTGGGGCTCTGAGAACAAGTTCAGAGAAAACCCCCAGATCATGTGGAAATGTATCACCTTTGCCCTGACCAACGGGAGGGGTAATTGTCTACATGAAAGCATGACATCAAAGCCTCACCAACAAGAATTATATTAAGTTAGTCTTAGAGGTTATTAGAAGACAGGAACTGAAACTCAAAGAACTTAAGCTGATGTCAGAAACTAAATGTCTCTCTCAATTTGGAAAAGATATTAAGGAGGTGAGTAGTGAATTTTCAAACTATAACACTGATGGCTGAGGTTTAGGAATATTTTAGAGCTGCAACAATTAATCAATTAGTAAATCCAAAGAAAATTAATCAACAACTATTTTGATAATCAAAATTAAAAAAAATCTGCTGGTTTCTACTTAAATGTCAGGATTGGCTGCCTTTCTTTGTTATTTCTGGCAGCAAATGAAGAGTTTTGGGGTTTTTAAATATTGGTTGGAGTAAAGAGAGAATCTAAAGACGTCAGTTTGTTCTCTGAAAAAAAGTTTTATGAGCATTATTTTGTTTGGACCACTTTGTAGAATAACTGATTAATCCATTAATCGTAAAAATAATAGTCAGATTAATCAATTATTAAATAATTGTTACTTGCAGTTCTAGAATACTTGCTGTCATTTCTGACTTTGGTGAAAAGTATTTCACTTTTGCAAACTAATCCATTGCTGGAAGACCACATGTGATTTTCTTGTGATTATTTCATGAATAATTATGCCTTGACATCACAGATGTATGCCAATGAGGTTCTACCTCATGTCGCAGGCTGCCGTCACAAATTTCCTCCTTTACACAGCACCACCGGCTGTAGCTCGCCGCCTTGGCAAGTGTACAAGACACAAATCAAATCAGAGGATTGGCCTACAAGCTGTCCTAC
>KV751320.1:901641-935546 GCA_001698575.1 Mola mola | reverse complement strand
AAGGAGGAGATAGGAGCCATAAAAAGGGCGTTGGGAGAAATAAGAATCATGTGTGAAAGTGCTATTTATACCATTTCACAATCAAACTAACATACTCGTACACAAGTACCGACACACATGCATTCATGCGTGCACGCACGCAACCAGAACATTCAAGTCTATAATAAGACAGGAGCCAAATGAAGACAGCTGTCTCCCTCTTCAAGGTGACCTAGCATTGAGGTGGGCCAAGAGGTTATTTTTCTAGGTAATTACACCGCAAGCAAAGCCCGTAAACAAGAGTTTAACTGATTCTATCTAAAGCAACATGATCTGCAAAACCTCATGACAGCGATTAAGAACTTATTATAAGTGATTAACCGAACAAAGGTTCATCATTCTCTACCAATAGTGTTTGGATTAATTGGAACAGCTAATGTCCTAAACTCAATAGCTAATTTTGCCATTTCATTTCATACCTCTGGACTGGCAGTGGTGACAAACACAAAACACAATATATATATATATATATAGAGAGAGAGAGAGCTTAAATCAATGGCTTGAGGTACTACCCTTGAAGAATAACCAAACACTCAATAGATGAGTCATTCACTCTCTTTAAGTACTAGATTTCACACATTAAATGTATATAAAAATGTTGGCACTGAAAGGATCACCCTCAAGTCACACTAGACCAACATATCAGTAGCATTTCTTTCCCATATATGGCGAGAACAAAACATTGCACGCATCTCAAGTCCCTGCTTGTTTTGCAATCTCTAATGATATCATGCATAGACATGAGCAGACACACCTTCTTGGTATTACAAAACAGGCCGAGGTCAACCGTCGAACTCTGCAAAAGGGATTTTCATCAGCAGTACCCACCTCAAACCCCTTCTCTGGCCATTTTGGGTTTATTTTTGCCCAATTTCCACGTTGTCTTTCAACTTCCTGTCATAATGGCACTTTGTTGTGCTAAATATCTCATCACTTTCGCTCAAGCAAAAACAAGATTAAAACAGGATCTTTCAGCACAGCAAAAGCTGTAATCTCACACATTCATATGCAGCAGATGTTGTTTTAAATTCCCCAAACTTGTTAGTAAAAGGCCTCTGAGTTTCTGTAGACACACTGTAGAGAGAATGACATGCCTTTTCTGTTTCAGACGTCATCCTCATTGATTGAAGTTCCTGGTGACATCATTGCAGGACGTGATTCACAGCAGAATATGTTATCGCAGTGTAATCTTATCTCACCACTGTGTTATTCTACAAGACCAAACTGACATTTTTGATGACTCAAACAAACAGGGCCACTTTTTGTGCAATGACACCACCTTCAATATGAAGATTACATCGATACACTAATCTACATCTTAAATGAAAATGTAACTTAGAGGGACAAGCTTAAGTGTCCTGCTATTTACTTTTGGAAAACTTTCACATCTGTTGGGATAATTTGCCCCACTGAAACTAAACAGTGGGTGTGACTTTTAAGGCACATGTCAGATATTGTTACTGCAATTTTATGATTCTGGTTCTGAGCCCATTTTAGTCACTGATTAATAGCCAATAGATAAAAATACATTTTTAAACCTTATGAATCAAAAAACGTTTATTTCTATTTATTGTGCGTGTCAGACACGCGTCTTGTAATGGCACCTTTGTAACAGAGGCGACATCATAACGTTAACACGCGTTTTGTGCTGTCCTGGTGTCGTTCTTGGAAAGGTTCTGTGAGACGTGCTGTGCCGGACTCACCTCGCCTTGTGAAGCCGGTCCGGTGCTCAGAGAGAAGCGTGGCTGTACTCCGTCCGCCCTCGAGCCTGCAGTCAACTAGACTGAACGGAACTCAAACTTCCGCATATAAGCCAGCCCCATCTGGCTGCCGGTAGGAGGGTTTACAGCGCCGTGTGCTGGCGGCTGGTCACTGTGGACAACCCCGCAGCAAGGCGCGGGCCTGTCGCGAGTGAGGTACTATTTACGCCCGAGTTTACGCCCGAGTTTACGCCCGAAAGCGTCGTGAGGCTAACGCGCTTTTTGGGCTAAAGTAGCCTTAAAGCTGGAGATTTAAGCTAATCCCCGGACGCGTTTTCATAAAAAATGGCCAAAATAAACGACGCTGGGCCGTCAAAAATCACCCTGAAAGTTAGTACACCCTACCAGGTAACGTTACCGGTATGATTTGGATGTCGTGATCCATATTTAACTCTCATTTGTTTTTGTTAGTAAATTTCAAAACTTCACACCGTGATTAAGCTTACGCTAAAGTTACTAATTAATGCTGCATTCAGATAATGTCGGACACGCCGGGTTGCGAAGTCGTTGAGTTAAAGTTGGGACATCTTGGACGCTTCAAAGAAGCTAAGTTGCATTTTAATACTTTAATTGTAAGTTTCAACATGAGGTTTCCTGTTCATTGATGACAACTTGGAGCAGGGGAAACTGACATGGTGAAACCACTAAAAATGTATCTTTAAAAAAAATATCTACCTGAGCTGTTATCAACGTTATGCTAAAAACAATACGTCTCTAATTTTATTTGATATTCGGTATGTTAAGTAGTCAAAGTTTCTTACCATCGACGAAATATTTGTATTTGCAAGTCGGCAACTCGTCTTATTACCTACGAGTTGGCTTTCCGTTGTGAATGTTCGCAGTGGTGAAAGGCGTTATACCGAATATTCCGACATCGCTGAATGCAGCATAAACTACCTAAGATGAACCGATTCTCTGTTTTCAAACACTGATAGAAAGACAGCATTATTATTGTTTAAATTATAAACAGGAGAAATATTGTTTGTTTTTTTTTAGGTCTGCACATAAATGTTTATTTTAATACTTTTGAGACAAAATGACAAACTGAAGTAAGATTTTAAAACTTGTTTATAGAACTATAAGCTTTACTCATGGAACATATTAAAGAAATGAGCCGTAAATGTTGACTGATTTTCTGTCAAATGTTTTAAAGCTACAAAAACACAACTGCTTGTGTTTGTGTTTGTCTGTGTCGTATAATAGACGAATGGACCTCAATCACTATGCAGTTATGTAAGCTCCTAGATATGACCTTTTTTTTCCCCCCACAAAGTACAGCCTTGCTCGCGCCACACTTCATACTTGTGCCACCTGTTCACTTAAACCCAACTCCATGATTTATTTATCCATTTAAGTGTTTTATAATTGTTGTTGGTGTTGTTGTTTTACAGTTACAGCGATAAACATTGTAGTACTATATATTAGTGGCATGATGTTGGTCTGTCCTCTAGTGGTCAGCACTGGAAGTACATGCCTGACCGCTCATGCAGGCATCGTGCACGTGAAGCCACAGTGCAGTTTATGGGCCTGCGGGCAGGGGTGGTGTGTTAACACTGCTCTCCTTTGTAGAAAGACATGTTTATACCTAATATTTTGGCACTCATCGTGTCATGTAGCCCGAGGCTAGTTTTTCATAATGGCAGGGAAAAGAAAAAACTGAGTGAAAAGTGTGAGCTCTGACAAAAGTTAAACTGTAGTGTTTGCTTCACTTCTGGCTTTAGTCTGCAGAAAAACAAGCTATTTGCATCTGAGAGCACAATGACTTTGGACGGTCTGAAATTGTAATGGATTGTTTGTATACAGTGGAGAGAGAGTTCAATGCACTGCAACTTCAGAAAACATGTGGAAATAGCTGACATTAGTAACTTCCTGAGTCAGAAACTGTAGCAGCACGTCCAAGCCTTGTTCAATTTGCTTGTTACCTTGCTAAGCAGGTTATGTTTTCATGTCTGTATCTGGCTGTTTTGTGTATTGAATGCTCAAACCGATTATGCCAATTTGCTAGTGTTTTATGTATTTGCCTCTGTGGTTTTAAGTTGCAATGTGTTAAGCCTTCGCAGCCTAAATATGGAACTGCTAGAATTGTCATACATTACATAGATCATATCATTATTAATTAACTGAGAAAGTTCTTATCAAATTGATAATAAATGTAATGTAGTTTTTTGCAGCCATTCTTATTTTGGTCCAACTGTTTTTTGTCTTGTCAGTAGAAGAACTTCCTCATGAATTTTGGTCAAACTGGATATTTTTCAGACATTTTTCATCAGATACAAAATTAGAATAATATGCTTACTTATTTTGATGACAAAGGCCCCTTAACACCTTCTATTTCCTTGGATGTGCGAAATAATCCTTTTTTTCAATTTAAATGTAAAAATTGTTATTGTTATATCCAAATAAGCTCAATAAATCACAGAAATAAAAATATGAAATACATTCAGAATACATGTATATCCAATGGCCCACACAGACAGGAAAACCAAACGTGTTGTCAATGTGGATTTTTTTTCTGAAATGTCAAATTCAGGGCAAGATGACATGATTTTAGTGTACAGTTAATGTTATATGAGGGTTCAGATAGGAAGAGCATAATCTAAGTATCAACAACAAATCTTATTAAAGCTTTGGAATATTATACCATCAACAGTGGCTCGCTATATCTCAGCCTATAAGGTGCTCATAAGATATAAGTTTAAACATATTTTTAAAATGCACACATGTGATATTGTCAATATTAACAGTGAGAAAGGTGTAATTGTTATCAGTTTCAGCTGATAAATGCTTATTATGCATCCCTAAATGCAGTGGTACAGGATGAATGAATATTACTTCATCTTCATGGATTTTAATGAAAATCACATGACTGATCATTCCAACTCTTTGATCTTTCATGCAACCGTTTGTTATTGGACTGTGATATTATCAAGTAAATGTACATGGATTTATTTTACACACTAAAAGCCATGGGCTACTCCAAAGATTTCCATTAACTTATGTTTTCATACCGTTGCACAGGTCTGCAGGGCTTTCTGTCAGTTACATGTGTGCCAAGTCAATATATGGTTATAAACTAATGGGAGGCTCAGTGGCTATAGAGCCACTGAAGTGCACTGCTCCTTTTTATGTAAAGTTGCTGTACATAACCTCCTCCTCATAGACTAGTACATAACTGGCTAAGCAAATCACTCCGGAAATCCTGGAATTTAATTTCGACAACCTTTCAAAACAGGCCTTTTTGGTTGTTTGAATTTGAAGAAAGAGCAGAATCTAGATAAGTCCTCAACTTTTAAGGCAGCCATTTCATGTAATGACCTGAACATACTGTATAATTAAAATGGAAAAATGGAATTATTGTCATTTATGCTAAAGTGGAAAAAAAATCACATTGGCTTTCATGTTGGTGATGCAGTTAGAGTTTAAAAAACTGTGTGATACACTGGAAAAATCCAAAATATTTCGAAGAAGGAAACGGTGCAGAATTTTAGTGACTGCTGCGGCTCTGCCAATACTGCCACTTGAAAATACAGCATTGTGTTAATAATACAAGTATTCAGTTAAACTGATTAGATTTTTGTGGTCAGCGGTCAAAGTTAAAGGTCATTGGTACTTTTTAAATTATATTTTTGTCATAACTGAAGAATTAATTTGCTAATTGCGATTAAAATTTCAAGAATATATGATAATGATAAATTCATGACTTTTTGTATCCAAAAGATTAAAGAGTCCAAGGCTGAAAATCTCCCCCACATGCCAAATGCCTCTGCAAAACATGCTCCCAGCCCAATGTTAGTGTCATATTTAATGTCCTTGACTCTGGATTTGGGTTAATATATAAGAGTAACTACTAAGTTTTCGTGTAAAACAAAATCAATGGTGGCACAGGGATCGAGATCCTGATTAGATATTGGTAGTGATCCAGATCACTACCAATATGCAATCAGCTCTTCCTTTGCCCGATACCAAGGTACCCTGAAAATCTGATCCAAATCCATCCTTTAGTTTTTGAGTTAAATTGTTAACAACAAATAAACAACAAAACACTGGTGAAAACGTAACCTTCAGTCAATGATCCGGATCGCCACCAAAATGTTCCTTTGTTGTTCCTGACACTATTTTCCAACTCATCAAAATCTGGCCTTAACTTTTTGAGATGTCCTAACAAAAAAATAAACTAATCAAACAAATAGTTAAACCAAATTGCTAAAACTATAAGACAACTAGTGATGTGTGAGTGCATAGATACGGAAATGTTGATGCCTAAATGTTTCTGTTCCACAATTGATTTTCTCATTAAAAAAATTCATCTAAACTCTTTTTTTGGGGGGGTCATTTTGGAGTCATTGTGAATTTTGTCATCAACAGGGACATACTGTTGCTAACAACTGGCTGAGTGGAACTATTCTCCTTCCAGTAGTCATGTAAACGAGGTCTCAATGCATACGGCCCTAACAGAGCTGACACAAATGACTGAACACAGACAAATTTACCAATTACTAAAGTACACAATGGTATTACATGATACCAAGTGGTTCACACATGGTCTAAACCCAGAGTAATCAGTATTTTTTTTATTAAAGATAATGGTGCATTTTATTTGGTAGTTGGTCACAGTGACTTCCAGAAGACATTTGAAGAGTGAAAGTCTGAACACGACTGAAAATGACATGAATAAAATATTGAAACATTACCTTGTCTGTTTCTGCCTGAGGCACAGTGGATAGGTTTTCACTGGTGGTTGTTTAACAACGAAAAGCATCACCTCCCCACAATCCTACCTACATATGTCATCAAACTAAGACTTTTGTTTTCATTGCTTTGATTCAGAGACCTACATACAGTACTGTGCATTTAAAAAGATGATTTCAACACTCTGCTGTGTCACTGTAACACAAAGCGACATAGATAAATAGATATACAACATTCAGCTTTTTGGTGTTTGGGAGAGAAATCTTTGCAGATGCTCGAATAGTTGGACAGAACAGTCTTGATGCGGCACACCGAAACATCTTTGTGTGTGTCTTATATTGTTCCTTACAATTGCCATGGCCCAGAAGGTCTTTCTTTGAGTTGGGCCTGATGTTTGCCCGGGAGCACAGACATACAATGTTATCCAGAGAGCCTGCCTGGACGAAGACCTGCGACTCCTCTTTGTCTACCTCCTTTTGTACTTGCTGTTTCTCTCTCTGTTCATGTTCCTCTGTCTCTTGCCCATTTTCCTGTTTCGTCTCATAATTCCAGGTTTCAGGATTCTCCTCATCCTCCACTCCCACGCCAAGGGGATTACTGGTTTAAAAGATTTGGTCAATAGGTTGCCGTCACATCTGTTCAGTGAGCCTCGCTCTGGGATGGCAACCTGGAACAGAATTGGGGTGGGGGCGGAGAAGTGATTAACTTTACATGGGATTTTTTTTGTATGTAGTGTAGTTGAGTGTAAGATTGTGGTAACAGATTGATGCCTTAAAAGCTGATGATTTTGAAATGCATTCTCAATGCTCACCTACCTTACCTGTTCCTGGCTTTGACTTCCCTTTTCCTCCAGTTGCTTAGCTAATGAGTTGTACTCTTTGTCCCGCAGAGCTCCGAGGGAATAGCTGGATCTCAGACAATGGCCAATCGGGTCCAGCTCCACATCACTCCACACGTGCTATAAGGGATATAAGAATATGAATACATGCAAATCAAGGTAAGAATTCACAGACCTAACAAGTTACATTTGCTTTGCAATAGTGGCACTACTGAAAAATACACAATAATTGCATTATTAGTTAATCTCTGTATCTTAGACATGATTTGTTTTCATTGTATTGATCATGGACTGTATGTATATAAGGATGGACGACAGCCCCAACATAAGTGAAGCCAAAGCATCTCCTTTGGCCCCTGGTCATTTGTAATTTCGTGACTTATTTGATGCTGTTAAAACAAGGTGAGACATCATGACTGGCAGTTGAGGTCTGGACGGGATTAACTGGGCAGGTGAATTCCTGGGAATTCGATAACACAGCTACTTTACCCGGTCGCTACTGCCCAGACCATCTTTCCTCATGTCAGTGGTATAGATGGATATATTCATGTTAATAGAATAATGTGTATTGCACATTTGAACTGTTCTCATTGGCTTCTTGAATTTTAGAAATGCTGTCACTTTAACAAAAAAAAAAAAGGGTTTGAAGAACTCTCTCAGAAAAGAAAATTGGAACTGCAAATGGATGCCAAACAGCAGAATAGCCAAACTCACGGTGTCTGTCGTAGACACGGACGACACTCTGTGAAACTTGGCTTTGGAGGCTGACGACTGTCTGCTCAGCACAGAGTCCCTGAAGGAGGACTCACTTTGTGACACCAACATACAGTCCCTCCTGGGGGCCTGGGCTAGGAAGTGTAGACAGGGAACCTTCTCTGCAAGGGTGTCCCTGTTGAAAAATAACGATCTTTTCACAACATTTACATTAATATTAAACAGAAGGTACTATTTTGTTGGGTGACTGCTCTCACCTGTATTTTGAGTGAATGATTGCGTAGATGAAAGGGTTGTAGATAGCTGATGCTTTGGCTATAACAGCAGGAACAGTTTTGGAATAGGGATCGAGGATGCTTCCATACCTGGAGGGTGTAAATAGTAGAAATCTGCATTACCTGTGATGATATTGGCACTGTACAATGATGCTTGTTGTTTCCTGTTAAACCTTATTGGTTCAACTGATTAGCAGGCACCTGTGCTGACTAATGGGCTGAAGGTAATGTATACTGTATATGCAGGCCCCGTTGTTCTGTGGTAACCCCCTAACATACAGCATATAATTAAGTATCAATATATTCTATAAAAGGTGAGATATGGTTCATGGTTGATGGCTGAAATGAATTACACAGTGCAAGCAAGCATCTAATGTTTTTTAACAGAACAAATGCAGTTAGACTAAGGCAAATTATGATATCAGAAGGAGCCATTGTTATACTATATATTTACCCAGCCCAGGCGATGAGGGTGACGCATGCATAGGGCGACCAGGAAAGCACAAACACTATAATGACCACAAAGGCAATCTTGGCCAGCTTCCACTCAGTCTTGATGGACTGTTGCTGAATCAGGGTTGACTTCCTCACCTGAGACCCCAACTTCTCCACATCTCTGTCAGGGCAGAGACACAGAAAATATGATTTAGCCAATAGTGTATTATAGTAGTAGTGAATCTCAAAAAAAATTAAAAAGTTTAACTTTCAAGTCATTACACACCAAGTGAAATAATTCATCTTTCTTTGTTTTAGTTTTGATGATTATGGTAAATACATTCAATATTCTAAATACAGACGCGATTACACACATGTCGAAGTCAAGATGCAATATAGACCTATTGTTAGATAGATGTACATATAGTGACTTTGAAACAACGGAAAATGCCTATATTTGCTGTATGGGTTGAAAAAAAATGCAGAATTATGTTTTAAAACTGGAAGTTTCAGAAGACATAATGTCAGCATGTATGCAGCAAGCATTCTGATGTGTAATTAAAATTAAATCACGTTTCAGCTTAAAAACTTTACGCAACAGTATTTTGGTCCTTCTCAAAGATGACCTGGATCTGGTTGTGAATGTGAATTCATTTAAATTCATAAGTTAATTTTTGTTGATTAAAGTCGATACATTAAAAAGAGCTTCGAAATTAAACATCACATTGTTTTGTGTTGGTGTTGTTAAATTCATCATGTTACCTCAAACCACCTCTGTGGTTTGACTGATATATCTCACCATGTAAGAGCGAACACATCTGCTAAAATGCATCTTGTACAGGTTTTGAGAGCATTGGGGATGGGCAGATTCTGTGGGATCAATGCTCCGACACTCACAAGCTACACATTGCACCATTTGTTTCGCCCTCTGGCGGATGTGCTTTCTTTTTTTTTTTTTTTTGTTTTCTTATACATTTTTTTGGGCCAAAAGAGTTTTAGCCTTCAGAGACCTCAAGACTGAGATCTGAATGATTTAAACGTGGAGCTCCACCACAACTGACATAGCGATCAATCGAACATCAAAGCTAATGTGGTGATCATTAAGTTGCCTTGAAGTTAAGAGATGAATGAGTACTGAAAATGAGTGTCTGGTACAGATTGACTGATATGTAGAAATGTATCTTTTTTTTCTTGTAGTGAATGAAAAACTCACTGTGAATTGTTCTTTTACCCTCAAGAATACAATTCCGAGGCTGAATACTGAAGAATAAATATAGCTTCTTACGAAATTATATAACTGTCAGGCTCAAATGAACAACTTTTGGTAGTCCCAGCTAGTTCTATCTGTCGGGCTCAGCCCAGTGTGAGTAGGGAGTCAGATATGGATAATTCAGTTGACTGAACAGATACAACACTTGGTGTATGCTTTTATTCTTGAGGGTTAATTTTATTGTGGAACCGACCTCGAGTTGACCCCTGAAACTTGAAACTGCTGGAGTTTTATACTGAGAAGTGAAATGGTTTATAGGTAAAAATGCACATGGAGGACAATTGGTGGACGGGCAAGAAATGTACGCAACGAGAAACTAGAAAAGGTCTGAGTTAGTCGGAGAGATGTGACAATAAATTGAATTTTTCTCATTTCAAACCTCACTTGAAATTAGATGACTTGATGAGACAATATAGTCGGCAATGGAATCAAATGATGCTGTTGAAATGCCGCTATTTCAATGATTTTGTGTTTCTTGAATTGAAGTGCAACATATTCACCAATGTAATGTCACTCACCTGCTTGCATGACGGATTGCCAGGAACATGCACAGATAACAGTAGGATATAATGCCCAGCGGGATGAAGAATACAAAGCAGCATAACATCAAAGTATAACTTTTATTAGCAGGAGTAGATGTTACGTAATCCCATGTGCATGATGTCATTAGGCCCTCTGGTATGTACGAACCTTTAGGGGGAAATAAAGAAACAAAGATTAGAACGGTCTTAAAGTATAAAAAGAGTAAGGAGGTGAGAGAACAAGTCACATACTCCATCCCAAAAGTGGTGCAAGGCTCCAGGCTAGCGAGTACGTCCAGACGAGGGCAATATAGATGCAAGTGCGTCTCTTGGAGGTCCACCGTATGGCCTGCAGGGGCTTGGTGATGACAATGTAGCGGTCAACAGAGATGGTCAGAAGGTTTATCATGGAAGTGATTCCAAACAAAGCCCCGCAGAAGGCATACATTTTACAGCCTGTGAAGGAAAGGAAAGAAAACATTCCCTGAAGTGTGTTTTTTGTCTGGAAGACTAAGGATTACATGAGATAAATAATATGATTGCTGAGGACTCATGCTGTATCACCAAAGTTTGGTACAGTTAATGTTTTAAGTCTATTAAAGTCATTACAAATTTCATTTAAAAGTCTAAAAAATACTTACAGTCAATGTTAATTCTGACATGTTCAGATACATTTATTGAGCCCAGAATAGTTCAGAATTAAACAGAATTCTCAAAGAATGAGAAGAACTATTGGAAGTAATGCATGAAAAAATGATTTAAATCCAATATAAGTGACATTTGATACACAGTTAAATGCACTAAGGACATTGATTTTGAGCGAATGCCTACTCCATAATTTTACATTGAATAGAATACCTGTTTCACCAAAAATCCACCCCTTGTAAAGGGAGTTAACAAAGAATATGGGCGACTGTGTAATTGCCATGAGGAAGTCACTGACTGCCAGGTTCATGATGAAGAAGTTGGGTGGAGTTCGTAGCTTCTTGTTACTGAAACACATGACGATTGGACAGTGTCAAATCTAAAGTGGTCAGTACAGTGCAAAACAATACATTGCTTTTAAAACTTACTCTCTGCATGATATTTTTTTATACATTATAAAAGACAGTGGAATATCGTCGGTACGAACATGAGCTTTCAACACAATAACAATCTTTTTGTTATGTTCATCTTCATATAGTCTCTATGCCTACACACTTTGCACACTCTTGTTTGCTCATCATAGTTGCATGCGTGTTATTGTACTTTGTAATCAAATCAAACTAAGTTAAGAAAAGTTTCATGAGTCTATTTAAAATGTATTACTTAGACTTATTGTTTTGAAAGATGATGCTTTTGTATTACTTTCAAAATGGAGACTCATTCTGGCAAGTGCCATTCAATAACTCTCAAGGCCATGTCTTTCTGAACCTCCCTTACTGTAACAGACACAAGGACTGGAAGTAATATTGGCACATTCAAACCTTGTTTTATTAATGCTATCTATCGCTCATGGCACCTCCCAATAAAAGGTTTATAAAAGATGTAAGATTGTATGTCTTAGATTAAATGGGGAATTAAATGATCGTCAATTAACACAATTTTACATTTTGTCCCGTAAAATGTAAATTGAAGCAACACAAGCACATATTCACTAGCAATGGACTCTCCTGTGAACTCATTTTGGCAAAGATGATGAGCAATTGTTCTGATATATGAACAGCTGTATTGAAGAAGAGTCTGTGAAAGCAGTTCCCCACTGGACGTCAGAAATCCAATTATAAATGAAATTTAAAATTGAAATGCGTGGTCGTGCATGAGACGCGTGCAAAGAGGATATCCAAAAGCCTAAGCACTTTTGCCTTCATACTTTATGGCTGAATCTAATACAAGCCTCTGAGGGGGATGATTAAGTCGGCGAAACGATTCCTTGAGTGTTTCAAAACACGTTTCCCGGATAAAGTGTGTAAAAAAAAAAAAAAATTTGAAAAAATGCGCAAGTGAAATCTTTCAAGAATTTTCCCTGACAGCAAAGCTTGTGACAACCCAGAAAATAGGGCTGCACAATATATTGTTTCTGCATCAACATCGCAATGCATAAGGCACAGTAACTCAAACACGTCTTTCCACAATTTTTCTACTGCTTGATAGCCCAAGATTTACATTTTCTATGACAAATCTACAAGATTCAGCATAAAAGTCTGTTTAGGCCTGTTTATTTTCCACATAGATCAAGTATGTGTTTTAGCATTGATCGAAATGCTAAATAATACGCAAATAACGTCCATTTGTAAAGTTTAATAAGAAACATGTTGTTTGCCCCAAATATCTCTAAACCTGTTGTCTCCCCACTTGCCCGAGAACAAATTAAAACGTGACAGAGGAAGGAAACCCGCCGGGGTTGAAATACAATGGGGGATTTGTTTTGTCAGAAGATTCTAGAATTTTAACATACCAAAAATGATGGATATTCTGATAATTTGTACACACTGCATGTGGTGAAATTTGTTGTGGTTCCATTCAAAAAGTGAAACTTTCATATGTAAAGTGAATTTTGTGGACTGAACTGATGATCAGATTATTCTATTTTGTCCACCAGCTGTCTTGGTACATTTAATGGCAGACTGAATTTTTTTCTATAGTCTTACCTTATGAAAACCTATGATATGCAATGCACATTGGCATGCAAAAGTGAAGTTTATTAACACATATAATCTTTGAACTCACCGACCATTTTAGGCCCACAGCAGATGTTAGCAATGCCTTTTCTCTGACTGTGACTGGGCAGGGAATTTATTGCTCTAATGCACGTTAGTGGTTTGCATTTGACCACTTTGTGTTAGCCTGCCCTAACTCACTGCATACAACTCAGATTGTCTTTTGGCAAGAGCTGCATGTAGTTCAGGAACGGTGTGATCTTGTTGAATGTTGGATGAATGTTTATTCCTAATCAACTGTAATCACCAAGCTCAATGTTCACATATTGCCAAAACTATTCAGCTTGTTTTCTATATCTGCCTTATTGTCTTTGTTCACTGTTAACTTACCTCCGTTGTGTAGCATCACTCCAAACAGATTTTAAAAATGTGGTGTACGATTGTTCCCCACTATCCTTCAGGGATGCGTGAAATCCAGAGCAAGAGGGATTATTTATTGTTATTTTTTGTGACAAATACAGAATCAGGCAGCTGAAAGCCAGTGAATACTATTTTTAGCCATGTGTTGACTAGAAAATTATTTCATTCCTCGAGTCAAGTTGAGAAACTGTAGCTGCATTGTGTGACGTTAGTGTAGTCAGCCGCATAGTTTATGGCAGTACCCTGAAATTTATATTCAAGCTTTGTGTGTTTTGATGTTAGCGCACTCTTAACTTTGTATAAATATGGGTGGAGCTGACTGAAATATTGAATATATTCATCGATTTATCCACTACAGTTAGAAATCTAGTGCTGCTTCCTGATATTGAATGCCTGCAGCCTACCGAAAATTCCTCTCTGCCTATGATTGTGACATCTGTGCTTCCTAAAGTATGAGCACACTGTTTACCCTGCTCAGTCCTATGAATGTCTGTAACTCAAGCACTGAAGTGCAGCTAGATGTGTTTTTTTCCTGTATGTGATTTCACCTAAATGAACTTCTTTACTAAGGATTTTCAAATAGTGATTAATTGCTAAATAGTTTTTGTGATTGGGGTCTTAAAATATATTTTCCCTTATTCGACCAGTACCTAATAGTAAAGTGATACAAAATATTACTTTTATTACGTGGATGTGAGGTAGAAATTAAAATTACAGTGCTTGTACTTTAGAATTCCACCTTCTATATTTAATATGTTACTTGGTGGTTCTCAGTAATGCTATATAATCACTTCGATATGTAAATTGTACCCACCCAAGTAATATTAAGGGATCAAATGCTCCGACCATATAACATGTTAAAATCAAACAAAATGTACTGGATCGATGCAATGGGATTTTATATATATATATATATGTGTGTTGTTTTGATATTGTTACATTTTAACACCTTAACACATATTCACATAACACACTTAGGCTGGCTACACACTAGATATTAGTCTCGATTTTGGGCCCATGTCCGATAATCAGGGGGGCATGTCCTGATCCAGGGCTTGTCACAAATGAAGATTTGTCCAAATAATCCTCAAGTGTGTAGACTCAATACACATTTGATATTAATATGCAAAGATTACTATTGCTGTCAAAAAGTTCTGTGTGGAATTCCTCTAAGAATCTAAGTGAAAATGAGGTCGAGTCATTTGAGATTGTCAGATGATCAACATTCAGCAGCTAGCTTCGTCGTCAGACAAAGACGATGTGCAACCTGTCACAAAGATGATAGCTTAAAACAGGATCAGCTTTGCTGAGGACAAAGGTTTATAAAGTTTTATGGGTTTTGTTGAGGTCAGCACATATTTTTCCCCTAATGTAACCAGTTCATTGTGATACTGGAAGAAACAGTAAACTTGCACTGCTGTGTTGCTAATCCATCACTTTGATAAATACAAATAAGGACTCGGTTTCCACTTATAATAATAGCTTGCCTCCCTTTGTTATGGATGCAAAGGGGTGGAATTTTTTTTTCTTAATTAAAATGCCCATCCCTAGTCAGCCCGACTCAAAGTGTGATTAATGCAGTGAGAGTGGTCAGAATAAGCCTGCGCATAAACAAATATTTTCAACAATTTAGTGCTGTAGCGATGTACGGGAAGACAAATAACAATACCAATAGGTTAATATTCAAATGGTCATTCAAATGTTCACTTTATAGAGTCGAAAGTGCACGTACAAACGACCTTGCTATCTCATCAGTCCCTCAGCTTTTGACATAAACATTTTTTCCTCATTTCCAATTGTTGTTGCTGTCAATGTTCTTAGTTGCTTTAGCTCAAGACTGCTAAATTTTGTTCAATTTTTATCAACTGTTCGCTGGATTAAAAAAATTAATTTGATCTCCTAAGCTTCCTCCTTAGCGACTAAGCCTACAGTTTCTTATTTACAGTTCAACTATCAACTACCAATGGCTTCTATCCCTCTTGCTCTCTCTTGTTCAGTGTGTCAAGTTTTTTGTCATTCCTCTCCCTCTTGTGATAATAATGGTAGCGAATAGGAGTCGCAGCGCAGCACTATAGAAAACAAATCCTACGTTTCTGAAGCTGGTGCAAACACTTCAAATGTAGCTCCTTCTGTGGGAGACCAAGTTGAGGCTGGGTGACTGTCCAAAGATAGCAAAGGACTTTGTGAAAGTTTTTTTTGAGGTTTTTCGAGAACTATATTTTTAGATTCACTTGTAGGAAGGATGAGGAAATGGGAATTTAGTTGCATAGTTTAAACTCTGCCTAACTAGAAATAAATAGGTAGTCTTTAAATTGATAAAGAGAAGAAAAGCACTAATTCTGCAGTATTTAATATTTTGCAGTTTTCAGTTATAAATTGTCTTCAGTCTCATTTTGTTGAAAAATTGTGAGAAAATCATATCACGAACCCAGAATCATAATTGTAAATGGTAAACAGACTTGGATTTATATAGAACCTTTCAAGTCCACTGACTCCTCAAAGCGCTTTACATTGTGTGTCACATTCCCCCACTCATACACAGGTAGAAGTGTAGTAATATTTAAGTTGGGAGGTAGGAGCATTGACACACAATGTGTTTGATGCAATTTGAGGGACCGCGTCTTGCCCAAGTACACTTCAGCACGCTGACTACAGGGTTTAGGAATCAAACCATTAATCCTTCGATCAGAGGATGACCCCCTAAATCCAATGAGCCACAGCTGTCATTGCTACATTGTGAGTATGTCATATATGTGCCTAATGCTTTCTCTAAAAGAAGGCTGCATTGAGGCTTTGAAAGGGAATCACGAATGCAGAAATAATTATTTTAAATTTTGACTTGGAGTTTGAGTCACAGTTTGTCTATATGCAAAAAACTAGTGAGTTAAAACTGTCTTTAAAAAAAAAAAAATGCAGGTCTTCTGACGAATTAGAGAACATCTTGGACCATCACCCCTCCACTTACCTGAAAAAGGCATACATGACCAAGGCATTCCCAGTAACTCCCACTGTTCCAATCACCAAGATAAAGAAGGCAACAGTGTAGTGAACGTGGTCCTGGACAGCCACCTGCCGATAGAATCCATGTTCCACGTCCATTTCTATGACAACAAGCACGCACAAAGATGTCAACATCTATCTATATCTGTATCTCATCTTCGTCTCCTGGACTCTTTCGTAGAAAGCCAGGCTTCCTCTCTGGCTCTCTGACCCACAAAACTCTCTGGCAGGATGTCAGACCGCTTATGAGCACCAGCTAGAAATATTGTATGTCTGGGGGCACAAATATAAAAATAAGATAATAGGGCTGATTGTTATTAAAATGTCATATTAAATGAAGAATGCCTGCTGTGGTGTGAAAAAACATAGAAATAAGCATTTTTTTCTATATCTGGATAAGTAATCAAATACAGGAATCAGTTGAGTGGAGAAGTTTGAATACTACTTTGTACTGGGTTGCTCCAGTCATATAGTTTACGTCTGCATGTTCTTAGCCTTTACAGTATTTTGTAGCCGTCACAAAATTTTTGACCATATAGTTTTTTTTTGTTTTTTTTTTAATGCTTGTACATGTGGCACAATTGAATGCTAACATTTGAAATTTGTGGATTTTGGGGGGGTTTCTGCTTGGTACTGTAAGAAAACTGAGCAGTGTACCTGTTGCAGTGTCTGCACCAGTTTTCACTTTTGCTTTTGTACAGAGTCTCTCGTCTACCTAAATGGCTGTATCGGGTAAAGTACTGAAAAACCTCATTCCAGAGCTAACAGCCTCAAAACCATCCACACAGCATAGCTATATGGATGGCAGTGTCACAGTCTGTGCGTTGGAAGGTAGCCAGTCCACCACTTTGGTCCGAACTAAAATATGTCAATCAATATAACTATTGGATCAATTTCTGTGAATATTTTATGCAGTAGCAGTCCATATGGGACGAACCGAAATGGCGTTGGCGATCCTGTGATTTTTCCTCTTAAGCCACCACCATGACGTTCACACTGGTGGTTTTGAGTACAACGTGCTAACAGCTATTTTTGATAGCTATTTAGATTCTGCCACACTTACTTTTTCAGCTATTTTGGCGATTGCGAAAGTCAGACGTAGACAGCTATGTTTGAAATGCGTATGTGTTATATGCTAAATCACAGTGATCTTTCTAAATAGTAATGACTTACATGCAGTATTGCTGATTGTCTTTAAGTATTGTGTAATAGATTAATGACATCACTGCTTGTTGTAAAACAAACATTTGATTTGGGGTGGGGTTGTGAGGCTTGTGCACTGTAATAACAAAGCTATAGAATCTACTCCATAAATTTGAGGTAACAATTTGCATTCAGTTTGTTTTGGTAGATTTTTACCTGATCTTTTGAGTAAGGATTACCCAAATATAGCAGCTAAGAAACAGTGAAAGCATTTAGGTTAAAGTCTACTTGAAATTACACACCCAATTACTCATAAAAAGTGAGTTATATTAGCTCCAGGTTTTCAGTGAGCAGTTGTTGATTTACTTCATATTCATTCATAAAAATGAATCGATATGGTTGATTAGATATTACCTATCAAGGGAAGGATAGTTTGACTAGGAAAATTTGTTTCTGACACGGGAGACAATATTGATTACTTTTAATAATTTTTATTTCACCAAACATTCAAGAAATGAACAATTACACGTACGAACGTCTTTCAAAATTTGACATGTTGGTTCGAATGTGGATATACGTACATGCACATGTTGTATCAAAGTCTTATGAGTTTCCTTGTCAAGGTAGGTCCTAATCTTCCTTCCTTCTTACCACTGCCACAAATGAAAGCACCCATCGTCTCACCTTGATGCCTGGGAGGTAATATTTTAAGTTACAGTTTATGCTATTTCTCTGTGTTACATTTTTTACTCTAAAAAAATAGATAGCATAAGTAGAATTTTACCCATTATTCTATATTTCACCTTATGACTAATATATTTTATGTGAAATTTATAAGATGAAAGGGTTGTATTTATAACCCCACTAAATCCTTTTTTTTTTTTTTGCATAGTGCACATGTGGCCAGTTCTACAATGATTGATGATAAAGAAAGCTTCTAGTCAGGAATTTGATATTTATGCATCTGCCTCCATTTTTCTTTCTTGTCACTTTCATATTTGGCCCTTGTTTAAGCTTTTAAGGTCTACTTATGCAGTAGATTGTGTTGTTTGCATACTTTTTAATTAGGAATGTAAACCACTGTGGGACATGTATTCTCTTCCCAAAATGGAGACGAAACTTTTTCCCACAATCGAAGTCCTCAAAATATTGTCTTTTTAACTTTATTGGACTCACTGTGACAGATTAAGAGTATTTTCTTGTCCTGTATTGTTTGTAGAATAGAAAAGATTATGACGGTCTGACCTTTTAAAATCCCCCTGAAACGAATCTAAATGCCGTGTCATAACGTATTTCCTACTGAAACGGGAAAAAACCGATAACAAGATAGAAGGCATGACATAACATTGGGATGAACCTGGATAGCTGGTAACTACAGCGACGGTCGTAGCTCTGCTAAACTCTGCTGAACTCCACTAAACGTTGATGATTGATTGACAGCTGGATGCTATGACATTATTGGTTTAAATGGCTAGTACATGCATATGTGATTTTACTGGAAGAAAACAATATTGGATTTTAATATAAAAAGAAATGTGTTTTTTGTTATTTTTTGGCATATATTGTTCAGTAGGTGATTTTCCGATTGACGATTTGATCTAAATGGGTTAAAATTACAGTTTTTCAATTATTCGCAGTTCGCCAAATGTTAATCGTTGATAAGAGAGCATTGAAGCTGCCATGAGAGGATCCTCACTCAAATTATCGAACTGGTTTTATTTCACTGACTTATTCTTCAAAATTTATCAGCTGGTAAGTCTTAGCATAGACATAATAAATGACAAAGGAGATGTTTTTTACAGACAGCTGTAATAAAGGAACAGTGGCAATCAGTGTTTCAAGTATCAGGTGTATAAATGTGTGCAACAGCAAGTTTTCAATTATACAAAGAAGCCAAATTATTGCTCTGCTCAAAATGATTGTGAGATAGTTAAGGTGATTAAGCCAGGCTATTTTTATAATGAAAATGGCTGTAATTTCCATGTGGCCAGTGCTTGGCTGCAGCAGTAATTAGAGGAGGATTTTTATGTTTTGTTAATGTGATGGAGCTGCAAATTTAGTCATGCAATATTAACACTTTAGCATCATCCTATGAAGACCCATTTCCTGACTGCATTAATCATTTGTTTAATAATTGAGCACAAGAACGAAAATGCTACAAATTGACTTGCTATTGACTTAATACGCAATCCACCAGAACATTAATGATTCTGTCTCAGTACACGTGTATGTGAGAGATATGTTAGCGTGTTGCAATAGCTAAAATGTTAGTTTTAAGCATGTTTGCTTCAAGAAAGTTCTTTCATATAAACACCATCCACTATTAACATTCAGTCGAGCTAAATTCTGCAAATTGATTAGGCACCATTTTCTCTTGGGGTGTAAAAAAATAATACACAAGCATAGACTTTCATTTTTCAGCACAGTGGGTGAAGCACACACGAGCACGCAGTGTGTCAGGTCCACACACTGAGCTCTTGCTGTGCTCATTGAAGCCTCGTGCGTCAGAGGAACCCTCAATCACCTCTTGCTTCCTCTCTTTGGGCATCCAAGCATTGTTTCATATGAAAGGCTAAAATGCATTAAATCCAGTCCATATCGGATTTATTGGGACTGTGTTCACACAGTCTTCTAATTGATATTTAATCATTTAACTTGGATGGCAAGCTGAGTGTTTACTCAGAAACTGCTAATACAAAGTTCATTTTCATAGAAAGCAAATGGATCGATCGCTATGAATAAGCTTTGAGAGACGATGAAGAGCATTCACTGACAGCACATATGTACAAGTAAACAATGTTAATCATCTATTGGTAATTTTTTATCATTCAGTGGATATAAAAAATAATTAATAGCATTTTAAACTTTAAGAAATACTCTGAAATAGATTGGTGATACCTAGTGCTGTTTGAATCAACAAGTGCGTTAGAGGTCTTTGTTTTCATAAGAATTGTCAGTTTTTAGTTGTTGGTTATCGTCCATTTTTGAAGATGTATACTGTAGAAATGTTTTGAAGTAGGATGTTGTATTCATGAGATAATGGGTAAAGCATCAGGTGGGCATCCTCCCCTCTGACAACACCTACACTATGCAGATGCCCAACTTTGGGTCAATTTAAGCACTGGTCTGTTGATAAACATGTGTAATTATAGATATGCAATATTGAATAAAGCGCATTTAGAAAAGAATCTCCCTTTACTAAGACACTCACAGAACACTGTTATAACAAGTATGCAAGAAGAAGTAAACTAACATATTTTTAATTGTAACATGGAAACACTAATATTTGGTCCATTTGCTGAGTTTAAAATAACGCTTTATGTAAATATAATAAACACATGAAAACTGATTTTCTCTTTTTAAAAAGTTTGCTTTGCTCTGTTTTTCAATAGATTCACATCAGTAGTAAAAAAGATCAATAAAGCTGTTTCCATTAAGTCAAACTAACCTTAAACCTGTAAAACCAATCCAAGTCTTTATTATTAAAGTGTTACTTTACCTGATCAAGAGACTGAAGTCCCCTTTTCCTCTACAGTGCACCTCTGTTTGTATGGGACCGTTAAAGAGGATCAGAGGCAGTGAATCTGGACAATATGAGGGGGGAAAAAAAAGAAAAGCTGCTGGTGAAATATCCGCTACGCTTAAGGTTTAAAAGAATAAGACTGATAAGCAGTTCTCTAATCCTCAAGTTAAATGGAGATTCTCTCATGCGGTGCAGCAGCAGTAAGCAGCTGCTATCAGCACTGGAAAAATTGTGAGAATACAGAGACAGACGGATGGGAAGCGAGCAGCAGCACATTGACCCATCCCCCTGCTGGCTACCCATCACACACAGCTCTCATATAGCAAAATACATCGATCAAGCCAGTATGTGGTATGTGTGCATGCATGAGGATGTGCGCACATTTCCGTTGGTTTGAGAAGGTAGGTGATAGGAGACTGGTGTGATTGCAATTAGAACTTTTTAGATATCTATAAAATCTGTAAAGTGTTGTAAATACTACTACAAAAAAAATGTGTGTCATTAGAAACTTAAAAAAAAAACGAAAAACAAACACCAATTGCATGTTTTACAACTGCAGCTTCTCCTTATAAATGGAGAGTTGTCTTTTGCAAAATGTTTTTCTGTAGCTCTGATATTTGATTTCTTGTAATTCCCACTGCCAGTGGCACAATTGCATGTGAGCACCAGATGCCAGAAAGGATTACATGCGAGGTGAGAAAGCGACACAGCCCAGTTTGCTGTAGTTTCACCTCCCAGTTGGTGCTTTGAGAATTGCGAAGTGAAGTCTTGCGTTTTTAAAAAGCACCAAACCTTTTACCTAGTGTCGGAATTGTTCCCTGCTCATCCTCTTGTGTAGAGAATCTTGAGAAAAGCACTCAGATAAAAGCCTCCCAATGTTGATCATGTCATGCACAACTGAGCAGACAGCTACAGCACCTCCTGTTGCCCTTAATATTTCCATTTTCTGTGGTGAAACCTCAGCCTCTGACACAGCATCGTCGTTGTGTCGGTTCAAAACGGGTCGGCCACTTCAGTCTTTTATTTCAATTAGAAAGAGGAAGATAAGACTTTATATTTCTGGGTCATTGCACTTCCAAACAAATTCGTCCAATCACTTTACACTAGTTTTAAAGCAGTAAGCTTCATTGCAGTCAGTGACATATAGAGACTTATTTTTTTCCCATTTTTTTGCATCTGCTCTGGTGTCCACGCCGTATCTAAGTCTATATGTTACAACATCCATCACTTTCTTGTCAGTGCGGTATCTCAGGAATGACGTAAGGGATTTTTTTTGTGCCTTTTGTGTTTTTGATAGTTGTGACTGGCAGCTTCATGTGTTGGTGTTGTCCATTCATCCATCTGTGGATGTAAATGCATATATTCTTTAAATGTGATGTCTCAGCAACAGCCTGACGGACATTCTTCAGATCTGGCACAAATGTCCACTTGAAGGATGAACTCATTGGATTTCGGTCAGAGGCCAAGTTGACCGCTCATCATTGCCATGCTTGTGACTGTGATAAATTAGAAATTAATTTCTTCAATTTTAGACCAGAAGATTAACTGACTTATTTTTGTGCCTATGACCCATTAAGCAAATATTTATTACAGTTCAAGAATTCATATAGTGAAGATGATTTTAACAAAATGTTAAGGAAATGTCCAACAGGGACATGAAGACTGGAGAATGTGGGATGAGGGTAAGCATTAGGTCGTATAGATCTGCTGTGTTGTTAAGTTGAAACTGTTTGATTTATGTTTTAGAGCTTCTTGGTAGCAAGCTTTGTAGTTGACCACAAGCTTGTTGGTTTTGCTGATGTATAGACACTCAACATCATCACCTTTGGTGTTGGCTTGAACTGTGCGGGCTGTGTGAGGTATCCCCATTTTAGAATATGGTGTTTGTTTGCAGCAACATGCACATGCTGATTGTTTTTTTTTTTGTTTGTTTGTTTGTTTACTGTTGTTGCTCTCAGTCAATACATACTATAAATACAATATCTAGTCTGCAACTTGATTGGTGCCCAGAGTTGGACAACCACAAGCTGGTACTTCTATTTTTTTAAATTTGTTTTCTTGCTCAATCATTTATTGGGTCAAACTACAAGATGATGACCAGCTGATTTACTGTGGGGCATGTGGAATCACGGGTACAAAGCCGAATTTTGTTTTGTATGTAGCTAAAACAAGGAGTGCTTTCAGTAATGCTGTATAGTGCATCAGAAAAGGAAAGCAGTAATGTTTCAGAGAAGCACAAGAGGTTTGTTCAGGGATTTAAAGTCACCATGAATGAATCCATTCACCAAAACAAACCTAAGTGTAGTTTGTAGCATTCCATCTGTTTTGATGCTCTCAGGGAGATGTTTCTGTTTTGAGCATATTATAGAATTGACTTTACTAGAGGTTTCTTTAAAGGGTTAAACACCTTACAAACATACTGGTCACAAGGCAAACTGGATGTTTCCAAGTTATCTGACTCAATAACCTTAAAAGGCAGTTGGAGGAGGGTGTGACAATTACTGAGAGCTCTGTAGACCAAAATGAAGTTATTAATGTCAGCAGCTTCTCAGTTAAATATGATAAAAAATACAAGCAGCTCCCACTCAAGAGCCTACAAAAGATGGCCAAACACGTTACTAATGTCACTTTTTAGATTCAGTCTAGAGGAATGGTTGAGAGTGCTGTTTGTTTGTCCCCTTACCCCAAGATAAGCCTTCACAACAATCAAGCATCCAATTACTGTCAAAGTTGTCTGTCACCTCTGTCTCTCCCTCTGAGGTGTGAAAAGGACAAATGCATCTGACAAAATATGTTTCAACAAAGCAGGTTGTACTGGAGAAGTTGTGTGCCTATAAGGGATTTTAGTGGCCAGGCACTGGTCCGTGAAATAAAATTCAAGAGAATCTTTAGGGCTGCAAGCATAAATAAGAAATTTAAAGACTTTTATGCATGATGACGTGAATGACGAAAGGGTAATCTAATGATCATGTGACAAACAGATGATAATTATTATATTCTTAAGATAAACTACGGGACAGAAATTCAATGTATCAAAAGAATATTAAATGGGAGAAATGAATTTTATTTCAGCAGATACTAAGAGATAATTTATAAAAAAAAAAATAATGGTGTGACGATGCATTCAAGATTCAATACAACTCACGATACACAGGACGCGATTCAATATGTCTCAATGTATTAATGTACCAGAATTATTGCTAGTTAATTCTTTTTGAACAGTAGTAAAAGAACATTGAATGGTACTGATGATTTACAGTTGCAGATCGTGACCATAATTTCACTTTTGGGAGGTTTCTTGTTACTTCCTTACACATATTGTATATCATTTATGCAGTTTTGTAAAATAAGCCGTTATTTCTATGTCAATTAGATGATATTTAATGGTGGAGTTATGCTTTGTGTAATATGAAGCTTTTTAGGTTATTTGAATTATTTGTACCAGTGACCAATGCTAGTTTTCCATCTAGCGTACTTGAGGGTTAGGCTATCAATTTGTACACAACATGTACACTGTGTTTTGCATATCATTATTTTTTACACTTATTGTTTAGTGGGATCCTCATTAGTTCCTTGCTTGGCAACTAATGCTCTTCCTGAGATGCATATTCAAATAAAATAATATAAACATGTTTGCCCTGCATAAATTAAATTGTCATAACACTGACCTTACATCCAACAATAAAATTTTATATACAAAATATTAAAACTATGAGTGTTGATAAAATTAAATCTAGTCTAGTCTTGAGGGGTTATCATTCACAAGTTACTTTGCTTAAAAAGAAATGCTTGTCCTTGCTTCATTTCCTTTGACACAGGTAAAGACCTTCTCACCTCACATGCCCTTAATCAACACTGCATGACAAATAAATTCCCATACTGTGTCCCACCCGGTGACAAATGCTAAATGATTGACTAGTCACCTTCACACCGTTCATGCTCATTTTAAATGACCTTATATTGATTATATCTCGACGTTACGTAAGTGTCTTTACAACACCAATAGTGAGACAGCGGATGGTCAGAGGCACACTCTGAATCCACGACCGTCATTATGAGAAAAGTATTATCTAATGGCAGAAAGGATCAACAACTCATTTATATTAAGGCTTCCTGCACACCAGTTTGTATGGATTAATACAGATTTAGTTTAACCTAGCAGCACAGTAACTCATAGGAATATAAGATTATCAGTGAACCTCAGCAAACTGTGTTGGAGCTTTACTGAGACATTAATGAATTGTTGCTATTGGTTCTTAGTTGATGACTTATTTTTGACTCATTAATTGATCAAGATCTCTAATACAGCAATTTTTATGTATCACCTGTACTCCTAAATATCTGTGGTTATGGCTGTGAACGCCTGCTTTTCTAGCTGCATATATTGTTGACAATGCCCACATATGTCTATACAGTATACTCATACATTATGATGAACTATAAAACAATAGCCCTGTAATCATTATTACTTGAGTATAACTTATTGATGTCCAGGCTTGTTGGAACCTGTCTAAAGCAATTCTCAAGTAGTGGGCCAAACTAGAATGCATAATTCAATGACCTATTGAAAATTGTTTGCTCTGTTTGCCACAGCTAGGAAGCATTCCCTAAGTTACAGAGGCACAAAATGGTTTTGAAACAAAAAAAAAAAAGGGATATACATGTAGAAGTGGGCAGTATGTCAAAAGTGTCATATCATGTTGATTTTTAAAACTATTTAGTAAGTTACTGAGTAGGACGACCAACTAATTTCCCCATATAAAAATATAGCCTATAAAGAAAAAGAATGACATACCTTCTTTTTCTTCATTCTTTTTCGGCTTTACCTAACTTTTTCTATGAGTCGCCACAGCGAATCATCCTCCATCTCTCCCTGTCCTCTGCATCCTCATCTCTTACACCGACTACCTGCAGGTCCTCTCTCACCACATCCATGTATTCCATCTTTGGTTTTCCTCTTTGCTTCCTGCCTGGTAGCTCCATCTTGAGCATCCTTCTACAAATATATTCACTGTCCCTCCTCTGCACTTCCAAAATATCTCAATCTGGCCTCTCTAACTTTGTCTCCAAAGCTTCCAACCTGCGCTGTCCCTCTGATGTGCTCATTCCTAATCCTGTCCGTCCTAGTCACTCCCAAAGAGAATCTCAACACCTTTAACTCTGCTACTTCCAGCTCTGCCTGCTGTCTTTTGGTCAGTGCCACCATCTCCAAGCCAAACAACATTGCTGGTCTCACTGCCGTCTTGTAAATCTTTCCTTTCACTTTTACTGCTACTCTTTTGTCACGGATCACTTCTGACACTTTTCTCCACCCACTCCCCCTTGCCTTCCTTACCTCCACAGGTATGTCATCAGGACCAACTGCCTTTGCATCCTTCCTCCTCTTCGAAGCTTTTGTCACTTCATGTTTGCTAATCTTTCCAACTTCCTGTTCATAATTTCCATATCTTCCACACTTCTTTCCCTCTTATTTTCTTCATTCGCTAGCTCCTCAAACTACTCTTTACATCTCAACACGCTCTCCTCACTTGTTAGTACATTTCCATCCCTGTCCTTAATCGCCCGAACCTGCTGCACATCCTTGCCTGCTTGATCCGTTCCTCCTTAGTGTCCAACCTCTCTTACAGCTCATCATACACCTTCTGTTTAACTTTTGCCACCTACTTCTTCGCCTTACGTTGCCTCTCCTTGTGTTCCTGTCTACTCTCTTCCATTTTCTCACTATCCCATTTCTTGCTTGCCAACTTCTTTCTCTTAATAGTCTCCCACGTTTTCATTCCAACACCAAATCCCCTCATCATCCGTCCTCTGTCCAGATTATACACCAAACACCTCCCTAGCTGTCTCTCTGATCACTGTTGCTGTGGTTACCCAGTCATCTGACAGTTCTTCACAATCACCCAGAGCCTGTCTCAACCTCTCCCTTAAGTCCTCACAGCCATCTCCCTTTTTCAGCTCCCACCATTTGATCCTCTGCTCCACCTTTGCTCACTTCCTCATCCTCACCACCAGAATCATCCTACACATGACCATCCAATGCTGTCTGACTACAATCTGTCCTGTCACTACTTTCCAGTCTCCAGTCTCTTTAAGACTGCATCGTCTGCACGGAATCTAGTCTACCTGTGCTCCTTCCTCCACCCTTATGTCACCCTGTGTTCTTCCCTCTTTTGAAAAAGGTATTCACCACAGCCATTTCCATTCCTTTGACAAAATCCACCACCATCTGTCTTTCCAGGTTCCTTTCCTTGATACCAAACCTGCCTATCATCTCCTCATCACCTCTGCTCCCTTCACCAACAGGCCCATTGCAGTCTCCGCTCCAATCACCACTCTCTCCTCCCTGGGAATAACCTCTTCCACTTCATCTAATTCGCTCCAGAATTTCTCTTTCTCTTCCATCTCACAGCCAACTTGTTGGACAAAACCACTGACAACATACATCATCACGGCTTCAATTTCCAGCTTTACACTCAGGAACCTATTAGACACTCTTTTATCATCATGATAGTACAGTTTGAAACCTGCGTCAATACTTCCAGCCTTGCTACCCTTCCACATGGTCTCTAGCACACACAAAACCTCTACCTTTCCTTCTCTGCATCATGTCAGCCAGCGCTCTACCTTTGCCTGTCATCGTGCCAATATTTAGAGTGCCTACTTTCAATCCTACACTCTTGACTGTCCTCTCCTCGCTCTGTCTCCTAACACGTTTCCCTCCTCTTGTTTTTTGACAGTAAACCAATTTCCACCAGTACCCTGTTTGTCAACAGCACAGGTGGGGATCATTGGTAACTCAAGCCCAACCAATTTGGAGCGATTTCATTTTTGTGATTGGCATGTTTGATTTGGCTCAAATTTTTTTTTTTTTTTTTTTTTTTTTATGCCAGATGACTTTCCTGACGCAACCCTGACCAGTTACCTGGACTTGGGTCCAGCACCAGAAATACACTACGGCTACTTTAAAAAAGAAACACCACACACTTTGGCCCGAATACCTTTAAACTTATACATTTCTGTAAATAAATAGCTAACAGTGGAAATCTGGTACAGTTTCAGACATACACAGCCGACACCTTTGCCAACACAACCCACTACACGGCAGCTGCTTTAAGGTTGTAAGGTCTGTAGTAACAGCCACCATGTCCACAATTTACTAATCAGCCTTCATTTAAGCCCTATGTCCTTGTACAGTATATCTTTCCACTCTCGGGGTTTACTCCAGTCAGTGATCGGCTCATAGTAGCCTTCTCCTCCATTGAAACTTGATAGAATCATATATCCAGTCACCATTTTCATTAGCAGTGTAATCTTCACCACTCTGATATCATCACAGCAGCGTGTGCTAACAGAGCTAGCAGATGATGTGGTGCAAGACTGTCTGTTTTCTGCTCCACTGGTAACTCCGTGTGTTTTAAGTGCATGTGGTTAAACATTAAAACTAGTATTTTTAGAAGCAATTTAAATTTGGGTCAGAGCTTCAGGCCTCACTTTTTCCTGCTCATCGTTGCAATGATGCATGTAACATCAACTAAGTTCAACTGTTGTAGCCAAAAACAACACTGCGCCGGTATGCAAATACTTAAATAATAACGTGACCAATGAGTACTCGTACCAATCCCTTGCAAATATCGATTGTGCTCATCAGTTTGGGAAAATCCAAACCAGCTTTATATTACTGAGGTAGTGTTATTTTTAAGAACTAACTCTTCGGTTTCATTTTCAGACACGATTTCCTGCTTCACCGTGAATAAAGTGATGAGGGGAAATAAAAAATCCAAGGATCTATCTATGCCTCGCCATGTTTAGTTTCTGAACATACAACTGCAACAGAACTCTGTAGTCCAATTCTACGTTCTCTCTGCACTGGCAGATCTTCAACTCATTAAAATCCTTCATGATCCTTTAACGTCTTATGTAAAAGTGTACTGTGTGAAGTGTTGCAGCTCAGCAGATGTACTTTCACATTTCAATATTTCTGTTAATTTTTTTGGAAGATGGAAGATAGTTCACAGAAATTTGATCATCAGTGATGGGCCTTAAGTTACAAGAACTTATAAACCAATGATTTCAAAGTTTTCCATTTAACTTTATAAGTGTGGTGTTGTGTTGCACAGTTTTATTGTGAATTCGCACTCGCACTCCTAAAATATCACAAAATTAGCCATTTATTTCATTTACCCTTGTGGAGCATAAAACAGGAAAACAGTAAAGCATGGTGAAGGCTAAACCTCAGAAAGGTGTTGACAATAGTTCTGTGGAAAAATACTTAGAATATCTTACCTACAGTACATGAACTATTCAATCAATCAGTACTGTATGTTTTGGCATGGAGTCGTCAGAGAGGAGGATTTATGTGCTGAAACTGTGAGGTGATGATGGCACGTCAGAACGTGCTCCAGTAATGAATCAAGACACCCAACGCAGGACTCCTTTCTTCCAACATTTTCTGTGGTTCATGCACTTTTCTTTCATAGTTTTCAAAAGTGTTTTGATACACCTGATGGCTGCTTCCCCTCTATGATATATTGGCTCCATATCCTCTTCCTCCTCCTGTTCTCTATCGCTGTGCATTGTTTCATACAGTTTATATTTTGTTTAAACTTTGGCCCCGGTGGACTTGCTCTGCAGTATCTTTGTATGGCAGTGGTCACACTATAACGTGCAGTGTACCTCTACCTCTACTCCTACAGCCACCAGTACCAGAAATGTTTTTGTTATTTCAATGTTACACTTAATGGATCTGCACAATACGATTCTACAATTCAGTTTGTGGTATAGGAGACTATTTGTTCTTTCAGTTGTTGCTTCACAGTTTTAAGACCACACTGTACAACTAATGTCTTGCTCTTACTTGTCTTAAGTAGAATTTAGTAGTTATTTATGTAGAATATAGTAGTTTTATTTATTTAAAATTTTTTTTTATGGTCTTTAACAATTCCTAATGAATCCTGAAAAAACATCAGCTATACTAGCGCATCTCCAAATTTAGAATATCACAGTTTGTCATCAGTTTTTAGTTAAGTGACAAAACATTCAAGACTCAATTCTCTGTAACCAAACATCTCAAGCATTTTACAATTTCAAACCCAATAATCATGACCCCCCAGCCCTACACAAAACAACAGCACATTTCAAAATGCTAGTTTCGCTTTGATTTCTATTAAGAATAGACTTATACATTTTATAGAGTTTTTAGACAAAGCAGTGTTAAATTTCTTGCACCTCAGTTTCAGTTGCTGTATGTGTGCATTCATGTTCCTTTCCATTTGAAGTCAAGCACGCGTTACCCTTTTGTTTCTTTGCAACCACCAGAGGGCAATATGATAAATTTTCATGCCTGTCATAGACACCTACCCACTGAGCCGCAGAAGAGCACTATTACTTTTAAAAATTGTGCGAACCTCTCTTGATGTAATTATTCCCTCTCTGGAATGTGGACCCATACATTTTGGAGTCATTTATGTCATATTAAATTGTTGGCTGGGGTTATGTAAGGCCTTTTTGAAATCACGCAGTTTCTTTTCAACTCTTCCAATCTTTTGGTCCTACTGTCACTCTGTTTTTATCCTCTAGAGCATAAATTATTTATCCTTCCAGCTGTGATTCTGCATGTATTCTTTATTAACTATCTTCATTGGTTTATGGCCCTGCAGACATACTTTGTCATACAGCTGCTGAGTTAACGCTTAAATATGATATACAGTATTATTAGAGGGCTTATAAGTTCATGGTATAAATTAGGAGTGAATTTTAAAAACCTACCACATTTATTTTTCAACATGGCCCCAGTGTTTATGCTTCATTGTAGAACTTGCTGTCTTGACCTCCAGAAAGTGGTCCACAAGTAAATTTTCACCACTGAGCTTCTTCATAATGTTTGGGAAGAGTACTTTGAGAGTGCCAAATACAATTTGTTTGACAAGTTCAAATCTGCATTCCTCAGCGTTTGAGACCAAGGTGGCAGATGATTGCACAAAGGTAGATGTTTTCAATTTCCTCAGACAGTGAAAACTGTCCATTTTTGGCCACTCAAAACATATGTAGCCCAGATCCTATTAGCTTCAACCTTCTGCATAATCACTAAAAGAGCTGTGCGTAGAACAAGAGCTCTAAAACTCACTTTAAACAATGGACTTATTTATTTTCCCCATTAATAGTTGTGTATTTGTATTATATCTGTTTAATTGCAGAAATAAATTCCAGCATTTCCGCTGGTATACAATTTAATTATTAAATTTGCTTTACAAAAATGTACATTTTTTTTGAGGTTCATTGTCATCGTAGCCATTCGACTAAATTACGCGTCATCTTGTCTGTAGCTTGTGTGCCTTTTCACCAAATGTGAAATTGGAGAACAGTGGTGTAGTGGTTCGCGCTGTCGCAGAGCAAGAAGGTCCTGGGTTCTATTCCCGGGTCAGGGCGTTTCTGTGTGGAGTTTGCATGTTCTCCCTGTGCCTTCGTGGGTTCTCTCCGGGTACTCCGGCTTCCTCCCACAGTCCAAAAACATGCAAAACTGGGGGTTAGGTTCATTGGTCACTCTAAATTGCCTGTAGGTATGAATGTGAGAGTGGATGATTGTTTGTCTCAGTCAGCCCTGCGATGAACTGGCGACTTGTCCAAGGTGACCCCGCCTTCGCCCGATGATGCTGAGACAGGCCCCGCCCCGCCCACCCGCGACCCCTAACAGGATAAGCGGTAGAAAATGGATGGATGGATGGATGGATGGATGAAATGATCGTGTTTGATACAGATCAGGGAAAGATGAAATAAAAGATATTCATGGAGCTGCAATGAGAGATGATGGTCTCAAATTGCATTTTGAGTTCAGCTCTGTCTGAATTGTAAATTAAGTGACCATACTTCGTTGATGGAGAAAACTAGTTTGCATTCTTAAACCATGAGCCACACCGAACTTCTTTGCGACCTTGAACGAGGGCCTAAAAGTTATGGACTTGTTTCAGATTAAAAACATAGTTATGCACGCATGCTTAGCCATTTATGCATTTGAAGTGGTATCCAAACCCAGTGAAGTAGGTTTATTTCAACAGCCAAAATCAGCCTCCAGCCCCTTTATGGTTTGCTTGTACATGGAGCTTTACTGCCACCTAGTGGATCGCGATGCAAAGCACCTCCTGCAGATGTACAGTACTGTGGAAGAGCATGTGTAGGTGGTCTGAGGTGGGCCTCTGCAGTTGTAAATAGTGGTCTGACACGTGTGTGACCACCACGGTGTCTGCGACCTCTCACCCCTGAAAGCTTAGTTTTACCACCTGGGGGTGGACTGTTCTTGATCTCGCAGCACCTCCAGCAGCAGACTGGCACACAGCTCTCTCGCTCCGTCTCCCTGTAAAGAGCCTCCAATGTCCACTTTGTCGCGCACACACACACTAATGCATGTGTGTCTATGGGTGTGTGCACTGTCCTTTATAGAAAAACATCTCCATTACATGGGTATTTGACATGGAGGTCTTTGGTACTGTGTAACTCATATCTGAGCTTCAAGTGAGACGCGTTTTGAAGTATTACTTTTATATCCTTGCTTGTGACAAAGTTTGTTTATATTACAAATACCTCAGTCAAAACACGGCTTCATTCAGCGTTAAAACATATGCACCTCTCTAAATTCAGCGTATTATGGTTTGCAGCCGCTTGAGTCTTTGTATAGTGTATCTAGTCAGCTTTGTTGAGTTTTACTTCCGATCTTCGACCTGTTGAGTTCTGAAGATGCGCAATTTTGTACACTGTGCAAGTGAAGGCTTGTCTATACATCACTGTAAATAGGACTCCATGCAGTAAAACTGCCTTTATCTGTTGTTTATTTTGGGCTTAAGAACATCTGGGGTGTGTTATGACTAAGGCACTCTCTTCAATTTGGATCCTCGCACAGACTCTCCCTCTTTCTTTTCCATTGTGCAAAAGCATAACAAACGTAGCAATTAAATCTATGAAATGTCTGGATGTCTCACATACAGATCGGAAATGGGGGTTTTTTTTGTTGTTTTTTTTTTTTTTTTTAATTATTGTGAAGTCGCTTTGAAAGAAACAGATGGTGACAGACAATAAATGATTTAAAAAAAAAAAAAACTAAAAAAAACCCCACACAGTCCAGGTGTGGTATTCAGTGAGAAGTCCTCAGGTGCACCTTTTCATGGTCTACATGAAGTATGATATCGCTGTTGGCACACTTCATCGTCTATAGCATCAGTTTGTTTTTTTTTCCTCCCTCTCTCCTCCCTGACAGGTCAACCCCCACCACCCCCCCATTCACTCTCACTTCCCTACCAACTGATGATCCTCAACGCCCACCAGAGCAATCATACACCCCTTTGATCAGCTCTATATTTCACTTTAGTACTGTCAAAAAAAGAGACGCAGCACCAACAATAGGCCAAAATGCGGCTCACTCCCACTGCCCAGTCTGCTCTCGTTTTGATGATCTCTTCTCTTTTATTCCCTTGTCCACTTGCAGGGCAGAACAATGCGGCGCAGGCGAACAGGGTGGAGGCTCATGACAGGACTGGTAACATGATGACACACCAAAGCCGTGGTGAGTAAAAAATCCCCCTCCACGGTGGGACATGTGTCACAGCCCAGCTGCGTCTCCAACCTTTTTTGTGGTCTCGATTCTCTCTTTGG
>KV751320.1:886946-901570 GCA_001698575.1 Mola mola | reverse complement strand
GCGAGGATGCTGATCTTTCTCTCTCTGAACTGATCCCCCCCTCTCCCTCCCCACAGAAGGCTCCCCTTTGTCAGATATGCCGATCGCGTTTCACTTTTGACACCTTGCTGTTTTACACTTGCGACAGGTAGGAGGCTCCTTCTGTTCTCTGAAAAAATGTATTGGAAATGTGATAGTGGTCTCTTTCTATAGCTTTGCCCTCTGTGCCCGTGGTGAAAACAGTATTTTTTTTGAAGAACAGAAAACCCGCTCTAAAGGAATGCATGAATGTGTTGATCCTCACTAAGAGATGGATAATTGACTCTTTGGCTGACCTATAATTCAGCACAAAAGGTGCAATCCAGAAGTTGACATACCAGAACTGAATGTTTTTTAGTTTTTTATTTTTTCTCTGACCTTTTTCATTCAATATCTTCTATGACTTTTTGATGCAGCACAGTCGGCAGGATTGCAGCTTTCACTTTCATATCTATAAGTGTCCCTTTTTTATGTATCGGTCCTCTTATCTCTCACCTGTCCGGATACCCATGCAGCTATATATCTCTCTCTGTCACATCCATTTGTGAGGCTGCCATTCGCCCACAGTGTTCTCAGCTGTTACATTGCGTCAGCCGTGTTGCCGGTGATCCTGCACACAAACTCGCCTGTGCCAATTGTTAGTAACCTGAGCCGACTCAGCATCCTAACCTGCAGTCAGATTGTCTGACACAGGTCAAAAAAGACAGCTGGAGTGTTTTTGGCCTTAAACTGATAGAGTGTCTTGGTATGGGAGCGATGTGCGATACGAGGCCAGATTATCTTGTTACGGTCGTGATAAAGTTCATGTTTTCATATCATCAGCCCACTTAGACTTCATGAATTGGTTTAACCAGGACAAGTAAAGGGCTCACGCTTCTTTAAATGTGGTGTATGAACGTAGCGCATTTCTTTTCCAAGCTCACAAACTTTTTGTCGCTTAGTGGCGGGACAGAGGTATTCGACGTCTGACTTGACCTACGAACCCGAGCGTAAGTCTGCGAATACTTCAGCCATCGCGTCAACTCAAAACAACTAATGAAAGGAGTTTTCCCTTCGCCATAAATAACTCAGCGCCATTGTTGTCCTTGGAGATGAACACCTGAGTCATTGCTAAATAAACCTGACCTCCATATTTCTGATAATGATAACATGCATGATTGTCCCGGCATATTTTCTACTAATTGCCTCGAGCTAAATATTTCTCCACCTGTATTAAAAGGGGTTTAACTTGGCGTTAAATAGCATGTTTACTCTCTTTAAAATTACCCACCCAGGTTATAATAAACAGTTTCATTAGTTCACGTTTGGGCATGCATGACGTCTGATTTAATCTATCTACCCACACAACTAGTAGCTGCCACTAATTTATTTGACCTTGGCTCTAAATTAATATTTACGATCCAACTTTCTCATAACCTCTCCTCCCAAGTTAACTGATTAGATTACGGCGGTATTCCTTCCAATTTGTTATTCGTTATTATAAGCCACTCGTAATGCGCTCTTCAAGAAGCAAAGTTCAAGGTCGCCAATGCATTCGACTCCAATTTTCTTGTCATCACGAGAGCAACTGGGCAGCGGTCCGACTGAAGACCAGTCCGTGTTCTACCCTGTAATGTGCTGCAGTGCTCATGTAATTTATAATTGACACATGAAACACAGGGAAACGCTGCATCCTGTTTAGCATAATCATGAGTCATATTTGTCAGGGCTGGAAAAGTTCACCTCTCGTTCGTCCACATCTGTCCTTACTGCATTTAGACTTGCCTGGCACGAGCAGGAGTTTATACATTTAAACATGGGTGGGCCCCAGTGAAAATCTGAACCTCTAACCCCAGCAGTGTGAGAACCGTGTACTGCCCGCGGAGGTGCGTATCTCTGTGTTTTAGTTTTGGGTTGCGTGTTTGTGTGTCTTGGTATTTGTTTATTGAGCATTATCATAATTGATATTTCCCTTCCCCAGCCTGCTTGGAAGTTGTGCCAGAAATTCCTGCTCAGACCTCAGATACAACCGTGGCCTTTTGTGCAAAACAGGTTCCATTATTCTGAGCCGGCTGGACTAGTCTGTGTACCCTCTGAATACAGCAATGAGTCTTCTCACCTGACTCTCCTGTATTTAAGATAAGGCATAATTGGCCCTTTTAGCATAAAATAAGTGAAGGAAATTCCCGCTGCCCTGTGAATGAATCATCAGTCATGTGTTTATATGTTAACTTATTAATCCGAGAGCAGGATCCCTCTTTCATATCTATAATTCAAGTCATTTTCAGGCAGGCTGCAGTACGTGATTTACTTTAAAGTGGCCATGTGGTCATGCTGCTCCGATCAACTGTCCAGTTCCCTGAGAGAGACATAATATCCTCTGGGTATTAGTGACAGGGAGTGTATGTGTACTGCGGTGCCCTCATGAGCGCGCACATTTACACATGGCCCACGTGTATGTGTGTAACAGTGTATTTATGTAAGCGGCTGACATAAATACATCAAGGAGAACACACAGCTGTCCAGTGCCATGTTTCTCGGGGGTTAAGACCTGATATTGACTGTGGGTCTCTTTCTGTTGGGTGGCTTCATTTCAAGTTCCTTTCAGTAAACTTGGTTCCAAAGGTGAGCATGAGGCAAACCGGTCGTCCGGCGCTTTCTGCAGCATATTCGCAGCAGCGGAGGAACTGCGGACTTGCCGAGTCTCCTCTGCACAGACACCGGATGGCTGCAGAAAACGTGACCTGCTCTGATCTCCACACATACCAGGCTGGATTAGGACGAGGAACCAGAGCAGAAACAGGATCGGACCCTCTCTGCTATCACACGCTAACCGCTGCCGCTCCTTCCCAAACCCATCTCCACCACTTCCTTCTCCAATTAGTCTGACCTCGTTATGTTGGGGATAGGGAGGCTTTGTGAAAGTCAAGACCCGGCTTGGTGAACCACACTTCAAGCAGAGCTGCCCGGCCAGCAGGCTTGAAGGCTAGAGGTTACAATCAAAATAGCTCAATTTGAATCGGTAATGAGATCCGGATTCATAAAGCAAATAGACGACAAGCACCGTAATAACAGGTCCCTTCCCTGCGGGAGCGTTTCATCTTCGCCGAGTGGTCGCCTTGAGCGTTTCGCCAGCCCTGTTTGTGTAGTAACACGGTAGCAGGAGGCCCTGGCGGATGCTCTTTGAATGCTCAAAACTTTAAAGCCAGCATAGAGTCTGACACTGCAGCGGGAGTACAGCAAGAATCCCGCAGGTCTCTGTGGGATTCCTCTTTGATAAGGGGCACCGCTGACAGCTGCCAAATGTCAGGGGCCAAAGTGACCGCAGGTAGATGTCAGCAGTCGAGGGCTGCATTAAAGCAGGATGGAGGGCTGTATTAAGAGTTGACCAAATCTTATCAGTCGGACCACACACACACACACTTCCTTGCTCTGTCTCTGAATCTAGTGTTGTGCGTATGTTTGGACACATGGCCCAGTGCACAAAACCTAATATGCACACGTACTTCCTCTGAAATTTGCTTCTTAGTGAATCCTTTTGTGCCACAGACAGCTGAACACAGACTGTCCAGCAATTTCAGTTTTTGGGCAGAAGCAATGACAATCTATTTACTTACACGTACATCCCTGTACACTCAGTGAAAAATATCAAATCCTCTTCGTCGACAAGCTGCAGCAGTGCCATAATGCTTACACAGCAATAACGAAGGACCTTGGATTGGCCATTTCCATCGTGGCCCAATTAAGTCACTGGTCCGTGGGAGAGAGCTTACTGGATTCTCCTTTGCTCATGAGGTGATAATTCACCCTTGGCCAATAACAAGCTGTTCACACAGCACGCATCTCAAGCAGCCTCTTGCCACACACTGAACCTCCATGTCACATTGACCCTAAAAGTAAAACGCAGTTGTTTCAACTTTTTCCCATGGCAGAAAAACACACAAAATGTACTCGAGGTTAATCTATGTATAGTAAAATAGGTATAAAATGACATGTGGGTCTTTAAATGACTCCCGTGTACACTTTTAGTATCAGTGTCTGAGAGATTTAACCTTCCCTACTTCCTCCCTTCTATTTATAACAGTGTCATAGTCCTGCCTGCACTTTGATAGTACCAAGTGATCTCATTTGACCACACTCGCGCTCTCGCTCTCTCTCTCTCTCTCTCTATCTCTCCCACACACACAAACACTCATGCGAGCACATATTTCCTGACATATAAAATCTTATGTGGGAGCAATGCCAGTGCTCATAAAAACTTTTTGAGCAGTGAGTTAAATGGATGGAAATGCTGCACGGGATGCCAAAAATGGCCGGGCGCCTGGCGGCGTTCCATATCGGAATTGTGACATCGCCCTAATGGATCAGCTGAAAGCTATGCCAATCCTGCACTATCTGCCCTGACTACCTGCCCTCTGTCTCTTCTGCCTCCGTGCCAAGGGTGATCCAGAGGCTTTGTACCTGCTGACAGCTGAGATATCTCTGTGCAGACGACCGGCACTGCTGCACACGTGCAGAAATATGGAATGAGAGGCTGTGATTGAACTGCTGTAGCGAAGTCGTGTCCAAACGAGAGGAAACCAAAAAGGCCCCGGGAATAAGACAGTGGTTTTTAATGGTGTTGTGATTGACTTCAGTATTATGTAAGACGCTGTAGCCACGCATTGATGTTCTTCTGGGCAAACTTCCCTTATCGCTTAAATAATCTTTGGGTTTCGTCAGCTGCTGAGGAACGGCTCGCCAGTGTTATACAGTATTATATTGATGGTTTATATAAATACTGACGTCTTATATGATGTGTAAACAGCATTTTAACATTTTGGCTAGTGAAACGTGAGATTTTTAAGTCCTTTTTTTTTAACCTGTTGGATAGTTTAATACAGTACGTAGTAATCACATTTTATCATAAGTTCATTACTAGTTTTGTGTGTCTCAATGTGGATTAAACAGAAGAATATTTGGGCAATATATTATCAAAAGCCTAAGCAAAAACATACGGTATGTCCCTGTGTACTTTTAAATTCTTTTTATTTGCATCATGTACTGCATGCATTAAACACAGAACATTAGACAACGGATTTACTGTATATTATATTTGAAACAATGCTAACTTGAATATAATAGCACATAGGAGCATTGGGAACCTGCACTGTGGATTCTCATTTGTGAGGATGTCACTGCAGAAACTCAAAGTCTTAAGGAGACTCCTGCCATTTTACATCCAATATTTTTGTTTTGATTCCTCCTGGCCATCCGCCCTATTCTCTTCTTAGAGTGCTATATGTTAGGAAATCCTGGAGGGAATTTGGCATGATTGTCCATTTGGACTCGGGGATGAACTGAGGAGATTCAAAGATCAGGGTCACCGTGGTCATAAAACAAGAATTCAGACACTAAGTAGGACATAATATCACACTAATGTCTAATGGGATGAAATTAAGTGATGACATTTTACCACTATATCCAAAAGGCCTGAAAAAACACCTTTCAGGCCTTTATTCAACACCATAACAAACACTATCGGAGATTCTGATCGTATTCCACTATTAAATTGCAGTTGTGCCGCCAACTTGAATGAAACATCCGTGTTTTAAACGCTCCAGTGCACCTTATTCTCATTGGATCTGCTGACAATGACCTTCAGGGGCCAGCATGTGATGAACCTCTCTATCAGTGCTCCTCCGAGTGCTCCTCTGTAGTCTCTAAATGAGGAGCCACTAAAATTATTTATTAGAGTTATATAATAGAGTGATTAGATTGCATTGTCACGGGCTCTTAAGATATGGAAATTTGTACTGTTTTATGGAATAGGCAAATGTACCAGCAACAAATGACCTATTGTTGACTGTTATTTTTAATAGCTGTGTTATTTATTAATTGCCGCTGCAATACATGTAAATTATATAATATCTATTAACCTCGGTCTGATAGTTTGAAATCTAACATGTCCAATTGCTCGGTGTCTGCTGGGCAGGAAATGACTCGTCTGCATGTGTGTGTTCATACTTGGAGAAGCGATAGAGGCTTATATGATTTGGATGTGTTCTCTCATGTTGATTAAGTGTTTTTTCTTTAAGCATTTAGGAGACATGCTTGAGTTTAATTAAATGGGGTGAAAATCAACGTAGGAATCTGACTTTTTGGAAAGAACCTGAGAGCCAGAAATGGCAGCCCACCCCAAACAAATATCAGTGTCTATCTTTATTCAGTCTGTATTTTTGTTGGTTGTGAACACTGTGCATAACTGGACCCGTGACATGCAATTTGGAGTTGATAAAACGAGCAGAATGCTGATGAAGTTATAGTCACTTTACCCTTAGAGTCCTTGAAGATCTTAGGAATTCAAATGTTAATCATTGACCGAACCACGACAGTATTTTAACAAGTACGTCAGTTGTTGTTTGCCTCATCGAGTTTTATTTATGGCATTGTCTTACTCAGGGAGTCTTGCACAGAATCTTTGTAAAAAAATTTTTAAAAAAAATCATTGTAAGTTGTCATTAAACCTGTTTATCAAGTCGACAGTTGACACGTTTTAATGGAAGCTCTGTGCGACGGCTGAGTCAAGAAGTGATCGAAACCATGATGAGTCATTATCAGGGGAGCCGATAGACAAAATTAAACAAAGACAAAACATAGTGACTGAGAATGTGGGGCATTTATTTCATATTATTATGTTTCTTTTTTGTCAGATTCAACATTAATCTGAAGCAGCTGCAGCGATGCAGGTTGTTTGAGTATTATATCCTCATATAAACTCTGCGGTGAATGATTGTCACTTCAGTCTCACGGCCTGTCAGAGCTCTGCGGAGGCTGGACCTCAGAAATGGAGGTTGCTCGTGCCATCGCTGGCACAAATAATGAAAGGGGACTCTTCTGTGTGAGTGATGAGTCTCTTCCTCACACCCCATGCGGCGGTGATGCGTTCGGCTTACTCATGTTTCTCTGCCAAACAAATTAATATTTATTATAGTCGCTCGAGTGTTCAGCTCAGGGGACTTCTGACGCCCCTCAGACGGCGCAGCGCTGCCACATAAAGGAACCCTGTCAGACGGCTCTATTTTGGGCGACCGTTATCTCCGCGACTCTGCCTGTGTGAGACAGAGAAGGGTCATGGAGGAATCCTTGACGACACTGCTCCAGATATCAATAAACAATACAGCGTCTGTCCGGCCTGTCTCTGAGCGCGGTTGTGTCCCAGCCTGAGACGTTATATACAATGACACGTAAGAATTATCTCCTGTGTGAGATCTGCTGCGGCTGACTGGTCATTGATCAAACACATTTTCATTGGAGAGGACTCGATGAGTCAGTTTTGTACACAGATCTCTGAGGTTTCGGAGCCAGTGTTCTTCAGTTATTTTGCTCCCAACAACAACAAAATATTCTGTTGTTTATATGTAATTGGTGTGATAATTAGGACTGAAATTAGAACTTATTTTCATTATTTATTATTGTGCTATTTATTTTCCCAATAAGTTCCTTGAAAATGACTAATAATATACGTATGTGCAGTATAAAATGCATAGTATTTACTGTATGTGTAAGCAGGTTTATACCTAATAATGGCGTCCATATGTTTACATATGCAATTTTCTGTATATTTACCGAGAGATGCACCAATATGAAAAATTCAGCCAATATCCATGACCAGTATTAAAACTGGTATGGCTGCCAATTTAGGATGCAGTGTTGTTCTGATTACCGATACTGAGACCATATTGTGTCAAGGACATAAAGAAATCCTCAGCATAAAAAGATGAGATGACAATACAATAATTGAGATTTTCATCAGAGGGGGTCTTTAAAGCTGCAGCCAGGTGCAGAAACAGCTTTTTATTTTAATTTTCATGATTTTGGCTTATACCATTACAGTGCAATATTCTAATAGTTGAGCAAAATTAAAATGGTAAAATGCTTGAAACGTTTTAGTTTATGTGTAATAAGTTTAGAATATATTAAATAACTGGTGGGGGAAAAAAAAAATCAAAAAATATCACAATATTCTAATTTTTTGAGATACGCCAGTAGCTTGTATGGTGTATTTGTCAATCTGTGGTTTGGGTTTGATAGAAGAGAAGAACAAAAACATGCAATACACTGCATAGCAAACGTTCAAATTAATTATTAGTAAGTAAATTTGGCACCTGATGTACTTCAGGCAGACTGTGATTTCTGAGGTCCGACTTCAGTAAAAAAGCCGCCTGATGAACTCTGGATAACCTTGAAGACACATGAAGAATCCTTTCATTCTACCGCACTGACACTTCACTTTTACACTCACGAGCTTGTTTATATAACTGTGATTTCCTCTCATTCATTCTCCTTACCTGTTTATTCCTGCTCCGAGTGAATGGGGGCCCTTGAGGCCATCCCTGCGTGCACTGGCACAAGACAAAACATCGCAGACTGACATTTTCTGAGCACTTTATTATCCTTATTGAACTAACAGAAAAGAAGAAAAACAATCCAATTGTTTCATTTTATCTTCAATTGCAGAAAAAGATGATTTAGCTGGAGCTAGACCAACCCAGACGCTTCAGCGCGCCCTCGTGGTTGAGGATCTGTGCCACTCTCAGTGATGGCACAGCAGCTCTCAGGCCACCGCTCTATATGAGATGTAAAACGAGCCTTGGCTCTCAACAGCTGTTTTAGACTTTGGATGCACCCCGATCACCATGAAGCTACAACCACATGCTGATGATGTGGATTTGTGGGGTTGTATCATGGCAAGCAGCTGTGCAACCATGTGAGAACATGACAGGGACAGGGAAATCCATACGACCAGGACCTGGCACCGGACCACGCAGAGCACGCACCAACGCTGCAGAGCAAACGTGCATAGACAAGAAGTTTCAGACCGAGAGCAAACATAAACAGGCTTTAATACCATCGTACAAAAGCCTAATTGGCGCTGATTTAAGGTGTCGCTGCTGGGATTTGGGCCCCTTTTATTGAAAAGTCATCTTTAGGAGCGTTTTGCGCATTAGACTGAGAGCAGAGAGCAGAGAGCCGGTCTCTCCTGGGACGGGATCATTAAAGCTGGCCTCTGCAGCAGATGAAAGGCCGACTCAGGTGCCGCGTCTCTGCTGGTCCTGCTGCCCCGAGCTCACCTGGACAGGAACCCGAGCCGCTCCGACACCGGGCTCGGAGAGATGTTTTTAAAAGGCAAATATGACAAATGTCAACATCAGAGAGTCTAATCTGCCCTCGCGCATCCGCTAATGCGCCGTGGAAAACAGAGACAGCGCGGCTCACTTTGACATGTGCGCGCCATCAGATGCAACCTGACACCGCAGATCAGCAGAACATCTCCGCAATCGCATTCCGCATTCTGAAACCTAATCCGCGGACACCGGGATGCGTGACACAATCCCCAAGACATCTGAACACTGCGCTCCACCGAGCGGGGCTCCGGGCTGGTTCCGGGGGGGACGCGCTCTGCCCTCGCCGGGGTGTATAAAAGAGGGGCGGACGCTCGCTGGCCCCGGACGTCAGCGCGCACTTGGCTATAAATCTCTCCAAAGTGCCCTCTGAGCCCGGCGCGGCGTCGTGCGCAGGCATCCGTCCCGCCTCAGTCCAGCATGAGGACAACGCGTGTGGAGAGTCTCCGAGCTGCAGGCACCGTCTGACCTGGACGAAATGGAACCCGAACACTCCTCCGGCTCGTGCTCGTTGTGAACGTTCGGCGTGGATTTAAATAGTTGTGTTGTTGTTGTTTTTGATTAAATCGGCGCACTGTGGGAGGCGTATCGTGCACCTTTTTTTGCGCCTCTCCTGTGCGCGGGAGACGCCGATGTCTTCACTGGACTCCTCTCAGGCGGAGATGGTGGAACTCTCTCGGATTTCCAGCGTGGAAACGTAGCATCCAATTAACCCGCGAGGCGCAGCGGCACCCGGCGCGCTCCGCTCGACGCCCACCTTTGGACTCTTAAGCGTGGAAAGACGCGTGGTTTGGTCGCTGCGCTGGGTCGGAGTATATGAAAAACACACCTGCTGCAGAGTTGACGCTTTTTTTTTTCTTTTTCTACCTGGACGCAGCGCGAATTTGAGCTCGGTTTAGGTCATATTTTTGGATGGTGGCGCTCCAAACGCAGCCGAATCAGCCTGGGACACTTCAATGAGTCGCGCTCTCTGTTTGGATTGTAACACCGACGGCCAAGCGAGTTTCAGGTCTGCATGGGCCAGATTTAAGGTAAGTTAAGCTTTATATAAATATATATTTTAACACCTGAGAGTGTGAAATGAAATATCTTTATAGGCTTAGAATAATCAGAAATACTGTCCCGCATGAGCCAATTTTCTAATTTACTATTTTCTTATGCATTTTCAAATCAATAAAATGCAACTTTTTCAAACATTTGCAGAGCACGTTTGAGGCCGATATGTATCTCTCCGTGGCTGTTTGGGTTCACTGTGGACACAACGTGCCATTAGACAGAGTCACGTCAGCTTTGCAGATCGCCATCTGGCCATTATTTAGGCGATAGTTGCCAGCACGCTTTAGTGCGTGCTTCAACACACGCATATTTTATGCGGGGCGCCACCCGTGAAGACCCATCACAAGTAGCAAAAGCTCCTCTTATATCATGATATGTAGATTCCGTCTAGTAATCGTGGTGGGTTTTTTTTTTTTTTCTTTCTTTTTTTGTAGAAAAAAGGCTCCTGGAGAGTTTCGGTAGTTTTGCGCGCACATTTGCGAATCATTCTCTCCACCTTTCCGTGTTTAATTGAGGTATTTTGTGAATGCATCATTGATTTTATTGTGAATCTTTTGATAGGGTTAATTTGAGGCACAGGAAGCCTCTTGACATGATGACACAGTTATTAATACAGTCATGAGTCACACTTTGCTCACTTCATTATAACAAGACTTGGCCTGTATTGTGATTGGACTGCGGTTGTCTTCCGATTATAAATACTATTATGTCTAGTTAGTTTTTGCTTCATCTTTCTGCAGCCACTAAAATATTCTCCCCTAATGTTGCAGCTCTCTTCATAGGAACTGAGTCTAAGATGAAGTTATGGGATGTTTTGGCCACGTGTTTGTTGCTCCTGAGCTCTGTCGCCGCACGGCCTCTCTACCAAAACACTCAGCCAGCCAAGAGGACTCACTTCCCCAGCCGCTACAGTGATTCCGCGTCCCTTTCCGTGGAGGACGACGAGCCGACGTTCCTGCGGGAGATCTCAATGGAGGATCAATGTAAGGCACCCGGCATGACATGTGCAGACACTCACACGGCCCTCTTGGCCAACGGCGACTAATCGGCCCACACGCAGGTCACGCTATACATCAGCAGCAACTAACAATTCCATCACGCAGGGAAAAATTGACCATCTTTTCACCTCATGTCACTGAGGTGACTTGTGAGCGGAACGTCTGCACGCTGCATTTTGTGCAAAGACAGCTGAGACGCAGTTGCTTAGCTGGCAGGTAATTGGGCCTCTCTCTACACATTACACAGAATGTAAAGCGATAGTCAGCGGGTTGAGCAAACAGTGTCGAGTCCCTGCGTTGATAAGGCAGGTTATCACACAGAACATCTTAATTCGTGTTTTATCATTCAGGTGGTTACATCACACCGATGTCAAAACAAGCCGGCAGCACCAACGAGAGTTTGAGCAGCTCCGATCTCAGAGGTCGAAATGCTCCACATTTCTCCCCTTTGTTTACGTTGGCCTCCGCCTCTCTGCACCTTCAGGACCCACGACCTTTGCCCATCTGCTAAAGGTCAGAAATCACCTCGTGTTTCGGAGAACGTAGCGTGAACCAGGCATGTACGAAGGAGAGGCGGGACCAAGGCGGAAAGTTTGAGGCATCTAGCGAGAGTTCTGTGTTTATGTTCATTCTAACAGCCGCAGTGGGCAGGAATTTTGTTTGGATGAGCGTGCCACTGTGTCATCTTCACACGGAGACAGGCGCAGCCAAGAACTGGATAAGGAATGGAACATTTGGACGAATGTTTGTCCCGCCTCTTATTTGGACCGCGGTGACATCACTGATGTGCTTCGTAACACGGGACACTGCAGCTCCGAGAGGGGACGCATCTTTTTTTAGCACATAATGACAAAAAAAAATAAATCTACTGGCCGCAGCTGTGCCACGAGGCTGATTTTGTAGTGTTCAGCTGCATTTAATAACTTTCATTTGTCAGATCAACATTACTCTGCAGAATAATGGTGCTGTCAGCAGGCGCACAGTGCAGCCAAACCCGCCAGTCAGCTGACACACGATACAAGGTTTCTAAATCAAAGGGCAGGTGTGTCTAAACAGATTGTCCCAGGCGCGCCTGATACGCCAGCAGCGGCCCAATCAGCTGTATTGCACGAGCGGATCAGGTGGCCAGAGGAACAGGTAAGGTAGACGAGACAGACGACACCGCAGCAGACGGGCCACGCCGACCGCAACGCCACCTGCCAGACTTCACACCCATCCGCCGCAGAATTCTCCACACGCTAACGTGACAACACGCGTCCGTGCGCTCGTACATACCCGGGCACACACACACAGGTAACGTGATCGGACTCGGAGCAGCTGATTAATTTTAGAACAATCTGTCGTCATGATCGTTAAATGTAGTTTTGGTGCCAGACCTGCAGGGACAGACTCTATAATGGAATCAACATGTAACATGGGAGGGTCCGAGTCGGTCCTGATCACTCGTGGCGGCAGATGGCGGAGAGCTGCTGTGTGTTTTGGGTTCAGAGCAGGCTGCACCCTGCCGCTTCCAGATGACTCAGAGCCTATAATTTCCTCGCCTTTCGACATTATAAAGTCTTGTTATTATAAATTTACATTTATGGGGAAACGTCTCTCTCGGTCGTGGAACTAATCTTTGCTTTATCAGTCGCAGGAGATTGAACCCTAATGGGGGCAACGTTCTTGTCATGTTATCCTCCTCCTCTCGCTTCAGATGTGCACAATTTCTTCCTCTCTGACAATAATAATTCACTAAATGGAACTGACAACACCCTCTGACCTTCGGCCTCTGACTCATCCCCCAACAGCCTGCCAGGCCAAAGTTACAGCAGGGCACCTGCAGGTCCATATGAGCAACTCTGGACTCCTTTCTGCATTCCTCCACCTGAGACTAATCAGTGAATCAGAACCGACTGTTTCTGGTCCACACATTTCACTACATCGCGTAGTTTGGGACATTTTACGCATTTACATTTTACATATCCTGGTTGCATTTTTGTGCTTCTGCACATTTAGTTTCTGAATACAGTAAATCCTTGATTACTACACAGGTTTATGAATACGGAGGTAGAATTTCTGTGTCCTTGTCAGTGATTGATTTGCTTTATAAACAAGTCTGCTCTTTGTGTATCTTTCAGACGACAGCGCTGGTCCCTATCCAGAGCAGTTTGAGGATGTCATGGATTTTATCGAGGCTACCATTGGCAGACTCAGGAGATCGTTGGAGCCCAGAGGAGGCTCCAGGGGTCAGCGGGGAGCAGCAAACACAGGAGGCGCGGGGAAAGGACACAGCGACAGGAGGCGGGGCCGGGGCCGGGGGGGAAGCCGAGGCGCCAAAGGAGGGCGCGGCGAGAAGGGCAGGGAGAGGCTCTCGGTGCAGACCCGAGGCTGCCTGCTGAAAGAGGTCCACCTCAACGTGACGGACTTGGGGCTGGGCTACCAGACTAAAGAGGAACTGATCTTCCGCTACTGCAGTGGCCCCTGCGTGGAAGCGGAGACCAACTACGACAAGATCCTCAACAACCTCACACACAACAAGAAGCTGGACAAGGACACGCCCTCGCGCACCTGCTGCAGACCCATCGCTTTCGACGACGACTTGTCTTTCTTGGACGACAATGTAGTTTATCACACGTTGAAGAAGCATTCGGCCAGGAAGTGCGGCTGCGTCTGAGGGCACCACATGGATCAGCAGGCGTGGACTTAGGACCACCCTCACAAGCACTTCCTGCAAAGGGAGGGATCATTGTTGGAAACTACGAAGTCGAAGATGGAGCGTATTGTCCGAGACCTCCTTTGAGGCACCTGAAAAATGCGCGGTGAATAAAACTGTACATTTAACGCTGACAGTCGACTCTCGGTCCTTCAGAAACCCCGACCAGTATTCCACAAGTCAGACACATGCGGAAATGATTGAGGCGTGGACTGATTTCGCAGAAGAAACGATACTGTTACATTTGCAGATTTGCGAACTGCGCTGGCGACAAAGGTGAGAACGAAGAAGACGTCTGGGTCGGCTTGTTATTGTAGACGAAATCATTTTTCCCAGGGACTTCAGCTCCTTTTGTAGCTGGCTCCTACGAATCCAGACTAATGAGGGGATTTGAGGAGTGTGTTCAGCTGCAGTCTGGATTCAGAGCCAAGGGATGACAAAAACTACACCGGAGCTCAGCAGAGACTATGGTGCAAGGTTATCTATCTATCTAAAACCCAATCATATATACGTGTGTAAGAGGTATATTTATTAAGATGGAATTAACTTATTTCTTATTTATTTCATCCATTTTATGAAAGAAATTGTCGCTTCATTTCTTATTTATTTAAAAGCTTTGTCCGTCCCGGATGGTGCCAAATTGGAGCATTTTTTTTTCCTCAAGGTGATCCAGAACTTCTCGACACTCATCCACATTTCCTCATAATGCCGATT
>KV751320.1:873934-886853 GCA_001698575.1 Mola mola | reverse complement strand
GAGGGGCAGCAGGACAGATTTATTTTCAATTTCACCTCCTTTTCCCCAGTCTGACCATGCTTGGACAGGAGGGACTGCTGTCCCCCACCCACGGCACCTTCGTACAGACTCCTAATCAACCGTAGTATTTATACTGTTTGTTTACAACAACGTTTGTTGCTGCTGTTTCTTTTCGATAGTCAACTGTCCGTCCATCTGGGAACCTAGAAATCACAAGTGGAGTGGTCTCTGAGGATCCGTCCTTCGAGTCACAGAAGGCCTCCCTATCAGCGCACGTTACCAGAAACCTGTCTCCGGCCTTGCATAAAAGTCTGAGCAAACGGCTCTGCAGTGATTACGGTCCCAGTGGGCTTTAAAGTTCACAGGGCTGCCTGTCTCGACTCGGACAGACAGGTCCTACTCAATGAAAGGGGATTTGAAAGTGATCCTCTAACATGAGTCTCACCCAAAATATCCCCGCTGGCAAAGGCACTTTGGTGAAGACAGTTTAAGGAGCATCGAGCTACTGTAGCGACGTAAATATTTCGAAATTAGGCGTCATTACCGTTTGTTTGGCTCGACATGCTCTGCGCCTGTATGAACCCGTTCCCGAACCGCACAGCAACACTCATCCGGGAAAAACAAGACCTTTAAACGCATGCTTCTGTGGCCATTGAGACGCCATGAGGGGGCCGTTTAAAGTGGAACAAAGGGAGCCCTCGGGAGGGTCTCCATGTTAGCACGGATTAGGGACCAAGGTATCTGTGCCCACCCAGCAGCAAGCAAGCCAGCTTTACTGTGTAATCCGCCTGCACACAGAACAAATCCACTGCATCAGGCGGAATTTAGGCCAAACACGAGACGGAGGGGGAAGAAAAACTCGAGCTTTTATCACAGCATACCTCATCAATTGGATCATCTTCCCCTTTAACAACTGATTTGTGCGTAAGCCTTTCCAGATGAGAATGTGCAGTTCGGAGACTTCCCAGAAACCTCAGAGGGCCTCGCCGCTCTTCGATACCGTACATTAACGTGTGTAAACTGTGACCACTCTTCATCTTCTCGACTGTTTGCTCAACCGTTCCCCGGCAATTAGTCCTCTAGTTTTGGTGCAAGGTAAACAAGACGGAGGGAAAGATGCAAGGGGAATCCTCAGTGTTAATATTGGAAAAAGGATTGGGTTTGTTTTCACTCCTTTGTGTTAACACCTCTGTGGGGAAAAAAAACCTGTCATGTCGTCTCACTTGTTTTCGTGTTACAGAACCAAAGCTCTCTGCAAACTTTATTTTTGTACAATATTCATTTTATAACTTTTTACAGAATTAAACTCGTTTCTATCAAAATGAGCCCGTCTCCTGGTATTTTCCCTGTTACACTCACACACCAGTGCCAAGCGGCAACGCTGGCACATTTGCGTGAATGTTTTTGTACAACCATCGCGTTGAGCTGAAGGCGAACATTTGGGTTGAACGGAGAACTGCTGGGCCGGTTTTATGTATGGCTTCTGCGGCGTGGTGTCCCCCTTCCGTTCTGCATTCCTGGAGCGAAGGCGAAGGTTGTACAGTAAACAAAAGCTGGAGCCACCGTGCTCTAAATCATGCTGCTCAAGAATGTTTCCACTGTGTGAGAGAGTAAGATACTGTATGGAACTGATGATGAGAAAGTGGAGCATTAATTCAGTGACTAATTTACTGTTTTCAGACCAGAATCCGAGCTAAAAAAAAGTATTCATGTATCCATCAGGTGGCCCTAACTGAATGATTCTCCATAACTGCTCTATGTGGAAATAAGCAGCCGTTGGCTAATAACTCCAAATTACACAATAATTTGGAGTTATTTGGAGCATTTACTGTGTCTTTAGTAGAAACCATTGGGCTTTTGACAGGCAGCTCCAGACGGTGGAAATGGAGCTGATAAACATAGAAAGACACTGTTGGTTTTGGTCTTTTAATGGTATTTTGGTTGACAGTAAGAAAAATATAGCTTTTCCTTAAAGGTTGAGTCCAGTATTTTTCAATCAAAGCCCTATTTCCCAGTTTTTTGGACATCAATGTGGAGATTGGGCACTAGCACTGTTTATCTTGACATGGCTGTGTAATACAATAGTCAAAATATTGGAAATAGCCTTTTTTCTTTACCGCTGACGGTGCTCAAAATGTTATTGTTCCTGGTAACATACAGTAGACGCCTACAGTGAAGCAAATGTGGTTTAGACTCTTATCTGTAAAGATACTGTAGAAGACAGTAGTTTGTACTGTTTGTCCTGTCTTTTCCGCATCCCAGTCAATTGTCAAAGGGGCAGTTTTCTGGAAAACAGAATTTGTGTAAATTTATTCCAAGCTGTGGTCATCTGCTGACTAGTCAGACATTAGTTTGGAATAAATGTACACAACACATGTGGAAACATTTTGAGTGTAGTTAGTTTCATCACAGGTAAGAAACAAACTGACCATTTAACAGATGTGTATCTTAAAATACCTGTACGTAGATATTATGGTTTCAGCTCTAGGCGTAGCTTCTTGTTTCCACGCGTTCCAACCGGCTCTTCACATCTCGTGCCCATCTTCACGTCCCTCCTCACCTCCCCCTGCTAGATGAGAACTCTTCTTCACAGCAAGCAGCTCGACGTCAGTCTCATCTGAACTCTCCACTTAAATCACGCTTAAAAACATCACTCACACTTTTAGCCCTTCCATATTTCTTGTCCTGGAATTTCTTTGTATTAATTTATGACCGCAGGCTGGTTGCCAGACATTTGTTTGTTTGTCTGCGAGTTTGGTTGGTCAGGAATTTCTGCAGCTTTAACCTATTTTTACACATTCAAAAGACGATCTAAATGTCAGCTGTGCAGTGTAAAGAGAGCAACTGGGGGAAGAAGGAAAGATTAAAAGTAGTTGCTTCAGACATTGATATAAAGGCAAAGTTTACATTTTAATTTTTTTTTTATTCGTCATTAAAACTTGTAGAACCTGTGATAAAGCGTATCGATTTAACAACTGTGGAAAACTGGCTTGTAAAAAGCAGCGGGTTCGGCCGGGACTGAGTGTACAGTTTGAATCACCCTTTGACCAGCTGGTAAGAACAGATCCATCATCTCTCTTCAGATAAACTAGACCAGTTCTTTTATTCAAGTTTCAAGATGTAATCCAGCATGTACAACAAAAATCTAAATTGGGGGAAAAAAAAAACCTTAAATTAAAAAAAATCTTTACATTTTTGCAATTTGCTTCTTACATACTATCAAGTCGATCTTCATAGCTGATCAACGGAACCAGACAGCAACAATCTGGACTTGATTTATGAGGCATTAATAAACTCCAGAGAAGTGGGAGGACAGGACAATAGAAACAAGGAGAATAAAGTCAACATAATCCCAGCAGATTAAAAAAATGTTCCGGTGGCTGACGAACCGCAATGAGAGGAAGTCAAAGCTGTAAAAAAATTCTGTCATGATGGCGCAGTGAAAAAGTCTTTGGATACCAACTTTACACAGAAGAATGCACATAGATACAAGCATGGGAGGACAGGGGCTGTACAGTTTGGGAACTTAAATGATGCTACTGTGCAGTTTCTGGGGTTGGTCCTGAGGCCCCGTGGTGCTGTTCATCCAGCCCACCCCTTCAGCGATCGCATGCACAGGATGAGCTGCTGTTGAGGCGCCTCAGATCTTGCGTTTCTTCCACTCTGGTTCCTTCTCAGCTTCCTCGTCGTCCTCTGATTCCTCTGCGAACAAAGGCTCTGGCTGGGTCCTAAAGGGAAGAGACCATTTAACAGCTTTACTCCGTCAACTTCAGAACTGCATATTATTTAAACTAATGTCACAGAGTTTGTTTTTTTTTATGGAGCGTGAGTCCATTATTACAAAGTGTGGGTACACAAACTCCAGCTCCAATGAGTCCAGCATTAGAATCAGATTTCTGGACAAACCTTTTTCATTCTTCAGGCTCATTTCCGGGTTGTCAAAAAAGCTTTGGTTGATTTCAAATCTGGAATAAAATAGTTTGGCCAACAACCCAGAACGCATTCAAAGATCTTGGAATGAGAGTTAACCATCAACTATCTTTTCCAGAATCGCTTAAAGGACAATTCTACTTTTTTAAAACCTATTTTCTGTAGTTTGAGGATCTGAAACGTCACAAAATACTGAGTTCAATAGGTGGATCCAAGTAGTTCAACAAGGCTATATAATGCAAGAGCAAGGGGCATCCAAATCATCCAAATAAATTGCTTTTTTTTTTTTTTTTTTGCCACTAACAATGGTCAAAATATTATTGCAAGTGTCTGGTAACATGCAGTAAATACCTTCAGTGAAACACCAGTGTGTTTGTGACTCAATAGGATAACATTAAACTAATGTTTCAGCCGGTTGCTGAAGGGGCCCTGGAAGGATGCCTAATGCCTTCGCAGTATATAGCCTTGTCGAGCTAATCGGTCTTAGCAGTAATTTTGAAAATTTATTTTATGACGTATGAGACCCTCAAAGTTTAGGTTTAGGATGAAAAATAGGCCAATCCTCCTTCAGGAAGATGATTATTTCAGTGCCTCTGACAAACTGTTTCTTCTCTACAAGCCTATGAATGCTTGAGGCAGTTCAGGCTGCAGATGTTTAACTAACATGTTGCAGGAGGCCGAAACTCGACAACTTGAAGAAGCTCAGTAGAATTAACATTATGTTTAATATAATTCCCAGCCAAACAAACCGTGCTGTGATATTGAATGCTGCTGGAGAGAGTTCTGCAACCGCGTACAAGCTAGTTCAGTTCCACAATATTATATTTTACTTAGGATCTGTTTCTGGCAGAGTTTGAAACTGACTACATGATTTGGCTAACAGGTTTGTTCCACACTTAAGAGTCTGATAACAATCTAAAGCTGGCCACTGTTCTTTCCCTGCTGTTTTAAGTGTTTGTCTTTGAAACTGTACAACTCCTTAAACATTTATGTCGCAGCAGAAGGAAGAAACCCAAGTACCTTCACAAGAGCACACAGTACTCCCACACTCTCATCTTACACTATCTGCTAATGAGATCAAAGCCGGACATGAGAGACGTGTGAATGAGGACGGTGAAGGATTCATGTCTTTATAAATGAACATACGAGGTCTTCTTACTCTGTGTATGCCGGGGCGATCCAGTATGGGTTCTCTGAAGCCTCCTTGGCGTGGCGAAGGATGGCCTCTCTCGGGTTGCTGTCATCCGTTTTATCCAAAGCGATGTTCTTCACGATGAACGAAGACAGAGTGCCACCGTGAGCTGCTACTCTGCCCCCACGACCTGCCAGGAATCAGACACTTAAGTTTTGTGTGTGGAAAAACTGTCGTACTGGGCGATCGAATCAAAAATGTTAGTACAAAAATGTGTGGATCAGAAAGCATTTAAATTAAAGCCGCTACCTGTAGCATTATTTGGATCTGGCCATATCACAAAACACTGTACATCATATTTCACCACTAAAGCTTTTCGTGAATGCTCGGAATAGGCAAGAATATAAACTATCACAATATTTTTAATCATTTACCTTGATTTTAATACAGCAACAATATTGCAAGGATGAGTAGAGCGGCAACTAATGATTATTTTCAGCATCGAATAATCTGCTGAGTGTTTTACACAGTTTAAAGTTTGGGTTTGTGCCTTCTGGGAATCAAGCATAAAAACCTGAAAGTAGCAACTCCACTTCCCCTCCCCTCCCCATTTCTGCTCTGTTAGCTCCGCCCAGCTCGTTAGACAGAGGCAGAGTATCTAACTGCCCTGTCGTGACATACAGTATATCCTACTCAAACGGGAACGAACCAATCACAAGAGAGAAGACGCACCATAACGTGAATGAATCTGGAGGGCTGGTAACTATAGCAAAGTAGCTCCGCTAAGATTCACTGAACCCGGCTAAACGTTAAAGTTTGACGGCTGGATGTCAGGACATTATTGGTTGAAACGGGCTAGTAGATGGTGATGTGATTTCCTGTGATGTGTCTTTAACTAGAAGAAAACGATATCGGATTTTAATATGAAAATAAAAACATGAGTTTTTTTCTTTCTTTTTTTGGCACGTATACGGTATATATATCGTTCAATAGGCAACAGTATGATCAACGATGTGATGTAAATGGGTTAAAATGACAGTTTTTGACATGTCCCGTCTTCCTTGTTTTCGGCTCTTTGCTGTGTATTCACTTGTTGCTAATGTTGGAAGAGCAACTTTCCCTGCTGGGATGTCCTCAGCTGTATCAGCATCTATTCACCATCGATGGGGACGAGTGCACAGATCTACCTTCTTACAACAGCCAATAGGAACAAGATATTATTTGATAACAAAAAACATACGCTCATGTGTAACTATGCCATAATGCAAGTAATTATAGTTTCTAACATGTTGAACTGGTCCTTTTAATTTTATCTCTGAACTTACATGGATTTAATGCATTTATTTATTTTACAAAGGTGCTAGTTTTACTTCTTAACAGAGTGGTCGTGTAAATGTTTACAGTCTTATTTTAATTAATGGCAAATTATAGTATTGTGAGTTTTGATTATTTTAGGTAGAATTCCTTTAAACTTAAGTGATCCTTGCTCTAAAATGTGCATAAACACTACACGTCTTGTGCTGCTGGCCATATTTAATTGCACTTACTGGGCAAATGTTCAGCTTTCCAGATAGGGCAGCACTTTGTCTTAAAAGGTCATAGACATACATAAATATGTACATGTACATACACTCCCATACTTGAACATACATTTCCTGCAGCAGTCAGCCAGTGAGATGGTTTGTTTGTGGTATTGAGAAGCATTTTTTCCTATTGCTTGTAAGCAACCGGCCAACCACCAAACAATACCTGTCACTTGTGAACAGTTATTCCTCACAGAGGATCAACGCTATAGAGCCACTGGCATCATTTAGTCACTTATTTCTATCAAATTAAATTACATTTTCATTTGCTAAATATTTTCTCTTTCAACATCAATGACTTTAAATGTTCAGCTGAGCCGTTCTTTACTAAAGTACTGCTTTTATACAAATGACATAACGTATGTTGTTAGATTAAAATCACATCAATAATATCTTCCTTTGAAGGCACAACATTTCCCAATTCTAATATCTTAAGTTTTGATATTTGCCAATACTGATATTAATCCCCCTTTTCCTTGATTATTCTTCTTCTTGCCTGCTTCTCTATCAGACTCTGTTTGACTTGAAAAGTGATCATGGGGTTTGGAGTTGGAACTTTGTTTTTGTTTTTTTTTTCTTTTTTACAATTTTCACTATTTTCATGGTATTTATGTAGAAATTAATATAGTGTGTGATGATAGTGGTCCTGTTGTATTAGTCTCGAGATGTTAATACGTGCCAGGGAACCTTGGAGTTGAATAATGCTGCAGGATTTAAGTTGGGTGTTGCTGGGAGTTGGGGTGTTAATTTTGTCACCTTACTAACTGATTACTAGTAGTGCTGGTATAGATTTATATTGTCCCCATATAATATTCATTGGGCTGCAGTAGCTTTTGGGGGGAGAGTTCTGTTGTAAATTCAGCTAAATTTCTTACGTCATGACATTTTTCATGTTCCATTTTTTCAAAACGCGTCTGTGTACGTTCCACGTCTAAAAATATACTCAAGTCTACACCAGCAATCCAACTTTGTAAATATTGTAAATACGTAATATGGAAGGATTAAGAGAGTTAACGTGGGAAAGTACAAAACACAGCAATGGGCCAGCTGGAATAGAGCGAAGCAGGAAATGGGGTCTGGCATGTCTGTTCGAAACTGTGTCCACGATCATGTACTGGCGTGGCACTTTTGAAAGTGATATAGTAAAAAATGTAGACAGGCCAACCACAGGGTCCAGGGAAAGTTCAAAATGCATTATGTCCCCCTCAGTTAAAAAATATGAGGCGACAGCGGGCTATGATGACTCTTTAAGAGGCCAAGCAGGAACAGTTCTGTTTTAACACTCAACTTCAGCTCGATTGCATAATACCCAACACATCAACAACTATGGATTTGTGCATCTGTCCCAAACAGACAAAAACATTCATCCAGTTAGGCACATAACCAGTAATACGCTTAAAAAACAACGGCAGAACACTTGTTTGAGCATTGTTGCTTTGTATAGTATCGCAGGGGCATTGATTGTGCACTTATTATAAATCTCCCTTTATTCTGGAAGGATCTGCACCAATAAACGTAAGAAATTAAAGAGCACTTTACCTGGTCCAGACACGGGAGGCTCCGGTTTGTGGGATTTCTTTGGGTCAAGTCTGTCCTTCTCCAGCTGCTTCTTTGTGCTCCGCTGCCGGGCCTCTCTGAACATGGGTAAGGCATGAGCTGGGGACACACAGGGTAAACAAGGATAATTAAGTTGCTTGGGTAACTCTAAATGCCACATCCCAAAACACGGGTGCACAAATGAGCAGGCAGGGCACCTAGCGGCGTGTTCGGTGTTTCTGGCCCACATATTGTACTGTTTTGCTCAACGAAGACAAAGTCAAAAGCTCCGATTTAGCCAGTGCGGTTTTCCTGGTGCAAAAATAAATCTCACCTACTTCTACGACGCCTCGCAGAAGATACGTTTACGCAAAAGCAAAAGCACTCGTTGACCTCTGGCAGCGGCTCTCCCCTTGTGTACTCTTTCTGCTGTAGTGCGCAGCGGCATATTCATGATTTCCCCCATGTTTACATTCAGACAATCACTCTGCTGCTCTTCACACTTTTGTGAACACTATCACAATAGAAGCCCCCCAGCACTTAAATCCACGAGTGTGTGAGCGAACGTGTGCACGAGTAAGTGTGAATGAGTGTCCTGGAAGGTGCGCGGCGAGGAGGCTGTGTGTGTGTGAAGTGAGTGTATGCTTTGCTCGTATCTATGGAGGTTGCAGAGAGACACTTTAGCAAAGGGCCAGATAAAGTGATTTTCCATTCAGGAGCCTCGTGGCTGCTCAGTGGTAATTCTTCTCTTCCATGCTACATTAAGCAAAAAGGTTACTGTTAACAGATTCCCTCGCGTTTCTCAATGGGCCATCACTTGTTTCCTGTTCCCTCTAATTTTCCAGTGCCGGGGCATCAAGTGCGTCACTCGCCACTTGTGGCAGTCGAACGCCTGCCTACTTCACACCTTGTTGACATGGCAATGAAATCACATGATGCATCTGTAATGGCTACAGAAGTCCAAATAGTAAATAGTGTCTGAGCCGGGTGTGAGCAGCCAATCAGGGAGGACATGTTGGCAGCTGTTCTGCTCTTGGAGGTCCATGACTTCCTTCTGGGGGCAAAGGAACATGAGGCACGCACAGAGGAGGTGACAGCCTCGTGTACTGGTGACATGACGGGATGACGGGCAGCGTGGTAGGTGGCGTGGACCAGCAGATCACGCCAGCAGAGGTGGGAGAGGCAGCTGTCCCTGGCGTGATACGGTGTGACTGTGGACCACGTGGCAGCCGCGTGGCGCAGTGCCCTATGACTGTCCGTCCACTCATCCACCTCGATTCCATCAGCTAATGGCCCTGTGGAAGCGCTGACCTTCGCAAAGCTCTCCCCAATCATGAGATAGGGTTTGAATTGTCTTGGTTTGCGTGAGGGCGACAAGAAAGATCATGTGAACAGTTATCAGCTTTACTCTTTTCGTCCGAGAAGGTAGATGCTTAGAATACGCTCCGCTTTCCACATGATGAACTTACGAGATGGCACTCATTGTTTTGATGATGTCACTCTCCTGCTCTTAAAACACGGAACATTTTATCGAGTGAGGAGTACCAAGCACAGATGGGTAAGTGGCTCAAGGTGGATTAAACCGCCACAGGGCTACAAGAAAAAAGCACTTCAATTGTTTTGTTAATTGTTTACTGATTAAAGGGGCGATTTGTGAGCATGCGAAGGCAGGAGAGCAGGGAATTTAGTTCACAAAACACTTCAGTAAGTGAATTCTGTTATTCTGAAAGGCATTGGTGAAAGGTGAGAGACTTGGGAAAACTTACGTGTGATGATGTAATCTTGCGTTAGCATCTCAGCTTGTTTCTGTTTCCGTTTGCTCTTTACCACACACAGCATAGCCCCCCTGAAAACATATATTGATGATGCAGACTGACATGTTGACATGTCACTGGGAAAAACAATAAATGATTCAACTACATTTGGTTTCACTGACAGAGACGGATGATAAGACATTTTGCGATTAATCAAGCTTTTACTTGTTGACTGTCAAAAGAATCGTGAGAAATGTCCAAACTGACAACTTCAAATTCCTTATTAACTCCAACCAATTGTTCAAAACCCAAAGACTCTTCGTTTATTGCCAGAAAGGACAAAGAAAAGTAGCAAATGTTGAGAATTGAAAAAGCTAAAGCTAACAAATATTTAGTGAATTAGTGCTGACTGAAATGATTATTCAATTATCAAAACAGTTGTTGCGCATTCATTTTCTTTTCATCAATGCGTCAATTAATCATTGCAGTTCTACTTTAAAATCATTATCTTTGAACATCTGGGTCAGTTAATCTTTTTTTATTAACCAATTTTGCAAATGGATGCCAAACTTGTCATGTGTCCATTGCAACAGTATGGCTCTCTCACATTCAATCTTTTTGGTGAACAGTTGATTTCGCTGGCATGGCGCTAATGTCAGGCTGTAAATGTTTGATAAATTCATTGTTGGTTTTAGTCTCCTCAGGGAACAGCTGTCAATAAAAGGCAGATAAAGCAAAAGCAAACAAATGAACATACCTGTGGCTTTTAACGGGGTCATAATAGACTTTGGCCAGTCCATTCCCAGTCCCCACCATTATCTGGTTAAGTTTTGGGTGCCACAGGCATCGGATGACGCTCTGGAAACAACAAGATGCAGTTACATGTTGTGTTTGTTTACGTGTGTGGCAGGTGATGGTTGAAATAGCAGCCCGCAGCAGGTTATGAACAACCTTCTCTATTGTGGGTCATATTTATACGGATGGTTCTGCGTCTGACATTGTGAGTGAGTGTGACCCAGGTTGGTTGTGAAATAGTGGGGATCAGTCCCAGTGTACTCGGCTGCTCTAGTTGACTATATTTGGTTGTTGAGAAGAGGGCTCGATCCTTCAGTCTGTGTGTGACAGATGGCCCAGTGCCAATAGGCAAATGTGACCACATTTATCCAGAGGTGTATGTGTGTGTGTGTGAGCCCAAAAAAAGGGGGTGGAGAAGAAATGCACACTGTTATTGGACAGTGATGAAGACTCTGTGAAGACTCTGCACGTCCCATAGTTGTACAGAATTTTTAGAGATTGAGCAATGGGCAGGTTTTTATGTGGAACACACTAAGCAATCTGGGGGGTGGGGGGTTCTAAGGGTGTGGGCATAGGATGGGGGGTGGGTAGGCCTATGACGGGGACGTCCCGAGTCTGACAGTGAAAGCTGCTTAGCGCCCAGCTGTTCAGCTTCCCACCAGGATACCAGGGGAAGGAGTCTCAATCTCACCCACACGATCAGACGCACACAAGAGAACCGCCACGAACAAACACAAGTACCTGCATAAACGTGTAACTTGTTGATGGTTTCAGTTCTACATTACAATCAGAAAGCAGATGATCCAACCAATGTTCCCTTTACAATGATGTTACTAGGTGAAGAAATGTACTTAAAAACACAATTATATTCCAACAGTTTCTTCAAGTTTGCAACCTTATTAACAATTTGTGTCTATAGCGAATTAAATTCATCCATATCGGTTAAAATTTGATGCAAAAGTCCTACATGCATATCTACAGTATGAGGCCAACAGCTCTGCAGTGTGGAGCTCATGGAACAGATGATGGTTAATCTGCTCAACCAGATCATGAGCCCTGTGTAATTGATCGAAAGATCTGGAAAATGCTTTAAACAGGATGTGCTTAACATTCGGCCTCACGTTTATATGTAAATCGCCGGATAGATAATGTGTTTGAATGACGTAATATGTACAAACATAAATATGTTTGCGCTACAGAAAAAGACTGTATTATCTGTTAATCTAAACAGACAATGGACAAATGTTCTGCTTTAACTTGTATTTGTAAAGTAAAGACACTGTTTATCATGATATCTTTATTTAGACTGAGTCATTATAAGGCTCACATTTATTACGTTAGCAATGGCAAAGATTTACCATGGAAAAGGCTGGATTCTATGGGACCATGGAAGCAAAGCAGGGATGGAAGAACCAAAAAAGGATAAAGTATTACTCTCCTTGCAAAAGAAAAATAACTGCTGATGACGAAGGCAAAGAACAGAAGTGATATTTACTGAGATAAAACAAACAAGTTAAAGGACAATTGTACAGCTCGTGGTCAAACAGTACAACTCGATTTTTACTAAAGCAATAAGTTATAACACTCACCAATTTATTAATACAAACAGGAGTTTATTCTGTCTTTATCACAGCACTTGAGACCAGCGTTTTTATGTCCAGTTGGAATTCTTACAGTTCCAACTAAATGTAAGCGTGCCAACAGTAGCTGGGCTGCTAATGCTGTCTTTGCAACAGCACCATTAACAACTAAACGACTAAAGTTGGCCGTCTCCGCTTGGTAACTCATATTCTGAACTTTTCCTGTGGTCACCTCTAAGCATGTATCCACACGTATGCATCGTGAATATCTTGTCTACCTACTATGGATGGGCTTCAGTACAAACATGTGATGGGTTATAAATTACCCCATTAAGGTTGCTAAAGCAACCCATAGTCCCCACACACAAGGGAAGATAGAGACGACAGTTAGGAATCCTGTTACACGCAGCAGGTACTGTGTAAAAGTTCCAGGAATTCACCCCATACATAGTTCAGCAAAACAACACTGCCCTAAACCAGGCAGTAAAATCAAAAGAGTAAGTGACAACAAAGGCAGGTAACTGCAGCCTAGTCGAGTTCAGAAAACAACCACTTCAGACCCAAACAAATCTTTTTGTCAACAGCGAAACAAGTCAAAGAGGGAGAGCG